>JADRCD010230810.1:0-16364 GCA_019843815.1 Montemys delectorum
AGAACCTGTGAGCAAGCCAGGCATCCCATAATACACAAGGAGGAAGAGAAGGAGGGAAGGGGTTCATTTTACATCTCAGGGGTATTCATGCTTATAGGTGTTTACAGAGACACAAAACACCAGGCCCTGGAGAAGACTTAGTGACATAGGAAACGCTCTTGAACTATAAGAAGTAACGCTCGAGTCTGCACGTACCCTGTGAACAAATATGCATTTGGACTTGAATACATGGGAAAAGTGAAAATCATGCCAGCCAGATGGCTCCTTGGGAAGGATGGGACCAGGGCACACTTCTTTCCCTGGAGCCGGAGCTGAGGACACACAGCTTTGGCCTCTGGGGTCTCAGTATGGTGAAGGGAAGGATGGAGTCAAAACTCCCATCCACCTACAGATGTGGCCCACGTTTGTCAGTTACCTTTGCTGGAGCCTGGGAGGTAGATCTGCTGGACACATGGGAACTGAAAAGCTAATCTCTCCACAGAAAAGGGATTTTTTTTTTCCCTCTCCACAACAAGAAAACTACTAATCTCTTGGGGATATGGCAAGATCCAATTAATACAAGAAAGAAGGCAGGGACCCTAGGCACCTCTCAGGGATCCTTGCCACCTCACAGTCATAGGGGACAGCCCAACCCTTCTACAGTCTACCACAATCCCAAGGTAACAGGCTGCCCCTAAAGAGTCCAGCCCCTCTGTGAGGCTACACTCAGCCTGAGAGGCATCCATGACCCCTGTGACTCTGCCCTGCCAACTCCTTTCTCATCAAAACAGAAAGCTAAGATCCAACCCTTCTCTGTCACTATGACTCCTGCCCTAGAATCCTCCTCAGCTACCCTCAAAACAGGCATGGCCAGCTTCTTCCTTCGCTCTAAGGCCTGAGGCAGCGTGGGCAGCTCAGTGACTGAGCAGGTCTCCATTCACTCTGCAGTCTGAAAGACAGTAAACAGCCTGGCCCTGCGGCTTCCCAGCTGGCAGGTAGCCAAGATCTTTTTGTTTTTTTAGCAATTGATTAAGTTTCTCCACTGCTCCCTTAGGGGGTAAGTGGTTAGACTAACGCCAAGAACTACCTTGGCCTGGGAAACCCTGCCTAATGACTTACAGGGTCACAGGCCCAAAGGAAGTGGCCAGAGCTGTCTTGGGCTCTGCTCATAACCTGAGACCCAAGTGACTGACTGAATGGCTCACTCCAAGCAGATCAACAAGCATGCACGGGAAGGCTGAGCTCATGAGGAATGGTCCCACAGACACCAGGCCTGAGTTCTAGGCTGAGAGCATAGCTCTCAACAAAGTCACTTGCTGCCCAGCACAGAGTGAAGTCAGAGCCAATCTTAGGCCTCTTCCAGGTGTGCCCCTTCCTCTTTTCCATCTCTTGTCACAGCCTCTCACTGGCTCTCAGATATATGTCTCTGCTTTCCCTCTCTATCATGGCCCTCAGGTCACTGAGCGGGTACTCACACAAGCAGTTTGGTCCAGTGGTCAACACAAGCTCCAAGGAAAACAGGCCTGATATTAGTGACCAACTACATTCTCTACCGAACAGCCTTGCCCCCACCCCCCCAATGCCTGTGGCCATGAACACTCTTTCCTCTTATGAAGGTCATAGGTGACACAGAAAGTAGGGCTTGCCTGGGCAAATTAAAGATGGTGGCACAGGGCTAGGAGACTCCAACCCAACTGGTGAGGTCGCTGCAGAAGGCTATACCTCACCAGGTCACCTTCTTCATGGTCAGGTTGACAGGATTGGGAATCACCTGGAAGACATATCTCTGGGTGTGTTGTGAGGATGTTTCCAGAGAGGCTTAGCTGAGGAGAGAAGACCCACCCTGAATATGGTAGCACCACGGACTGGAGTCTCAGACAGTAAGCTAAGCTCCAGCATTGACCCGCATCCCAGCTGCAATTCAGCAGCGGCCTCACAGCCCTGCAGCTATCCATACACGCTATGATGGACTGGGCCCTCCAGCTGGGAGCCAGAATAAACCAAACCCTCCTTTCCACTGCTGTTGTCCACCATCTGTTATAGTGACAAGGGAAGGTCTAGTCACTGCTCTCGAAAGTCCACTGCTCTGGGCTCAAGGCTCAAGGCTCAGTTCTTCCAAACAAAGCCCAGTCTTTCTGGGTCTAGGAACATACATAGTAGTCATTCTACACATGGCAGTGTGTGTGTGTGTGTGTGTGTGTGTGTGTGTGTGCGTGCGCGCGCACGCGCGCGCAGTTGCCCACAGAGGTCAGAACAGCATCAGATATCCTAGAGCTGGAGTCTGAGGCTCTTTAGAACTGCAGGACATGGGTGCCAGGAACTGACCTAGGGTTCTCCATCTGTACAAAGCGGCAACCCCTGAGCCATCCCTCTGGCCCCAGCATAGTTATTTTTACCATTAGTCACACACTGTCTGTCCTGCAGCTCCTAGAGCTGCCTATGGTTTAATGAACATCTGTGTGCTCTGCAGCAGGAATCTACAGAAGGGAGCCCCAGGAAGGGTGGGTAGAATAGGCTGTGAGCTGAGTGCCCAAACTGTAGTCCCATCAGCAGCTGTGCACATGTTCCCTCACTTTTGTGCACAGTCCCCCTCTGAGAAGCAGTACTCCCCTCTCCACCCCAAAGATCCTCAAACAGCTCCAAGAAGAAGTGAATAAAGGCTGAGATCATGCCATGACAGCCATCACCACCCGAAGGGACACTATACTACCATCTATGGTGGCTGGCTGGAGTCCACATAATGGACTACACGTGGCTATGTGAAAACATCATTTTTTTCCTTGGGTCAAAGATGACTATCGGGCTACTGAGATGGCTCAGCGGGTAAAAGCACCGACTGCTTTTCCCAAGATCCTGAGTTCAAATCCCAGAAACTACATGGTGGCTCACAACCACCCGTAATGAGATCTGGCACCCTCTTCTGGTGCCTCTGAAGACAGCTACAGTGTACTTACGCCAGGCAGTGGTGTCACATGCCTTTAATCCCAGCACTTAGGAGGCAGAGGCAGGAGGATTTCTGAGTTCAAGGCCAGCCTGGTGTACAGAGTGAGTTCCAGGACAGCCAGGGCTACACAAAGAAACCCTGTCTCGAAAAACAAAAAACAAAACACAAAACAGAGATGACTATCAGCAGCCCACGTGGTTCACAGAAACCTTGTGGTTGGTGCTCATCTGTAATCATAGTAGCACTCTCAAGGCAGAGGCAGATAGGCCATCGCAAGCTTGAGGTCAGCCTGATCTGATAAAATCAGATAAATCAATTTAAACACAGCTGAAAGGTTTAGAGGCAGGATCTCAGGTGACATTCCCAAGTGGATAAAACGCAAACCCAGACTTCAGAGGCACCTGAGGAGGCCCTGAGGAAACCATATGCTGCCATACCGTGTCCCTGAGGGAGGTAGAGAGGATAAGGCAGGCCCCACTAGAGGCTCCCAGCTAGTTGCTAAAGATCCCAGACATAACCAGAGAACCTCAGCTCTTGCCACCGCACTTAACAATGTTTCCAGCTTCCTGGGCCCACACCCTGGTCCACTGTAAGCTACAGTGAGGGAGCTGGATCCATCTGTTCTTCACAGCAGAGCTGGATGCATAAGCTAAGGTACATGCCATCCCTCGGAGGGCCTACAATAGAGCCAAGGAGACATGGCATTAAAGCAGGCCTCTGAAGGCAAGCCTGGAGCGATGGCCAACCAGGCAAGCACAGGAGAAGTGTGTGTGTATGGGGTGGGGGGAAGTCCAGGCTGCACAGCCAGAAAGGAGCTAACTTATTTCCAGGAAACAAGAGGTACAAGATGAACAGAGACGGGAGGCCAAAGGAACTGGAACCTAGACACTTCTCTGAAGACAAGCAGGAGGCCCGAGCGTCAGCTGAGTACTTTGAACCTGGCAAGACTCCTCCTAAGTAGTGAGTGGTGGAGATCAGAATACAGGGAATCTCATGCTCAGAGAAAAAGTGTGTGTGAGCATGTGTGTGTGTGTGTGTGTGTGTGTGTATGTGTGTGTGTTTGGGGCAGGGGTTCCTCTGGACAGCTTAGAGGGCTCTACAGGACCCTACCAACTCATAACTGTTCTCCAAAGACAAAGGGGCCTCAGGTAAGTCCAGGGCCAGGCTGGAGTTGGGAGTGAGCTATAGGAGCAAAGGGAACATGAAGCAAGAGGTGGGCATGACAAGACTGTCACCAGGAAGATGCCTCTCACTGCTCACCACAGCCAGAAAGCATTAGCTGGTAGCTGGCCTGCACCCTGACCCAGGGAAAGCTTTCCTTTCTAAGAATACGGCAGGTGCCCCTCTCAGGGCAGGGAGGAGCTCCCAGCCCCACAGTGGGATGAGAGGTAGGAACCTGGGGGCCTTTTCTGCATGATGAAAACAGTCTCTAGCTGGGGTGGCAGCTACACACATGGATCAACTGTCAGAGCTGATTTGACCCGACACTCACAAAGTGTGTGTTTCTGATGCAGTTACACCTCAGTTACACAGACACACAACACGATAGCATACAAGCTTACCACGCAGCCTCCTGGACCATGCGATCCAATTTTCTTGCTATTAAAAATTCACGGTCCATGGTTGAGAACAGCAGCTGCCTTCTGTTTGCAAAGTCAATGCCAATCAAGGCTGTGGTGCAGACTCCCCCACAGGACCTCCTTTCTTTTCCCTTTGACCTACTTCCCTGATAAGTGACTAGCCAGCCAGACTCTGGGAACAAACACACCCATTATTCTTGGCCCTGGCTGAGGGCTGCCTGCCCATCTGGCTAATCTGTCCGGGTGGGTGGGTGGAAAGATGGATGGATGGATGGATGGATGGACGGACGGATGGATGTGAGGGTTAGTCAAAGTAGCTCCAGTTGTCCCAACTACCCATCAGACCCAACAATGAGGCCCTCTATTCTTTCAGCAGTCTCCACTCAGACTATCCCTAACAGTCAAGCATCTGTTAAAACTATGTCTTGAAGGAGTGTGGGGGAAGGTGGAGGGTACACTATCCATGCCCATCCTGTGATTTGGTAGGCCTTGCCGAGATGACCCACAGCAATAGGTCCAGTGGCCAGCTTTGCCTGGTCAGCATCCTCTGGTCTGCTGATTTGTGGCTTACAAAGTAAGACATGTGTTGTTAAGTCACTGTCCCAAAGTCTAGGTGACAAAAGCCAGAGCATCCAGGGTGAAGGGTCCACAAAGAGCAGGACTTGGAGAAGCTGACAGTGACAGAGCTGCAGGCTGCGGAGGACAGACAGCGGTGGCGACTCCCAAATAAGGCCCCTGCTACTGCTGTTTTTAGACCATTCCACATAATTGGAAAAACATGGGGGAAACCAAAGCCAGCTGCCTGTGGAGGCTGCTCCAGAGGGGGCAGGGAGGGAGGCTGGCCCAGGCCGAGCACACAGAGCTCTCAGCTTCCAGCTTCCTAGAACTAATAGTAACCCTGATCTATGGAAATCCACAACACAGCCACTCCAGGCCTCACAGCTCAGCTGAGATAAAGGGAGCAGGCTACTTGCTGTGACATGCTCTGCTGGCCCTGCAGCTACCACAGAAAAGCTGGGGGAACAGGAAGCAGAGAAGCAAAGGTAAAGGTCCCCTGCCCATAGAGCCTGAGGACCCAAATGCTCCTGAGCTCAAAGGACAGGTATGCAGTCTGTGCTAATGCAACCAGTGTGTGAAGTTCGTTTTAACAGGGAGGCACATGCATGTAATCCCAATACTTGAGAAGCCGTGTCAAGAGAAATGAATTTGAGGCCAGCCTGGGCTACATACTGGGTTCCAGGCTAGCCTAGGCTATATAGGAAGAAAAAAAAAAAAAGAGGCTTCTTGAGCTAGGGAGATGGTTCAGTGGGTGCCTTGTTCTGTTGAGAACTGGAGTTTGGATCCTCAGAACCCATATAAAAATGCCAGGCAGCTGTGATAGCCCCAAAACTGAGGAGGCAGAGACAGGGTCCCCAGACCAAGCTAGTTATCTAGACTTAGACGATCATGGATTCAGATGAGAAATCTGCCCCAATACAGAAAGGAGAGAGTGACATAGAAAAATACTACGTCAAATGGTGGCCTCCACATACACCAGGCCTCCCACTCAATCTCCAGTTATCTAAGGGGGCGGTCTACTCTGTTCACCTCTCAAAGCAGGAGGAAGCGGCTCAGGATCTTGAGCCACTTGGCA
Source organism: Montemys delectorum (assembly GCA_019843815.1). Taxonomy (NCBI): domain Eukaryota; kingdom Metazoa; phylum Chordata; class Mammalia; order Rodentia; family Muridae; genus Montemys; species Montemys delectorum. The sequence goes on from JADRCD010230810.1 coordinate 6,137, forward strand.
CTCCACTGCCACTCCACTTGGCAATGGCCACACAAGCCTCTGACCCTTTTGCCCCCAGTTTATGGGACACCCCCCACTCTCCCATTAACTGGGGTCCTGACACAGATACTATCTCAGGCCATACTTCAAGGGAGACTCTAAGCTGGCTTTCATTGGCTCAAACTGAGGTCAGAGCAGGACTCTCTCATCTTCAACCCCATGACGTAAAACCCAGGAATCCAGCAGTCATGCCTAGGGTTAGAAAACCAAACTGGGAGGAGGGAGAAGCTAGGCAGTGCCTCCTACCTACTCTGTGTCCACCTAGAGGAGCAGACTCAGCCACACTCCAGCCCTGCTCCATCAGGCTTGTCGGTGGCTAGGACACCTACTGTGTCACAGGAGTCCCGTGACAGCCAGGCCACTGTCCCTGCCTAGGTCAACAGTAACCCTGAAACCATAACAACGGGAAGCATATTCAGAATCCCCAGGATAAACACACACTTCTGCAGCAGGTCACCAGCCTGCCTGTCTACTCACTGAGATCTTCCCAGACCGGTCACCACAACCTGGCACCAGCTAACCTTGGCATCTACTTGATTCCAAATGTCTGGGAAGAATTGTTCTCTTGGTCTCAAATCAGAGTTTTTGCCTGGTTCCCAGATCAAGTTCAAATTCGAGTCCAGTTCCTACTAGCCAAGCGGTCAGTCCTTCCTTCAACCACTCCAGAGTGCTGTTTTTGTTTCCTCGCTGCAGATAAAGAAACTGGAGCCCGAGGAGGCTGAGTCTGTCTCAAAGAAGACAGCCAGGACACAGACGAAAGCCTAGTATGATGACTAGGAGAGGCTGAATCTAGGTGCCCTGAGGTAGCCAGTGAGTTTCCTTACCACCAGGGAGAAACTGGGATGCTGGTGAGAGCGAGACCTGCTCCCTACCCCAGTCCCCATGGCCTCCATGCCATCACTTCCAAAGCTCCCTCTGGGAAAGCTATGCCCTCTCCCAACGCATTGCTGTTCCAAATCTTCCTTTCCTTTCCCCTATGGATCCGCCCTCTGGACAGGGCTAGCTAGCTACTCATCCAGCTTTCCCTTATAGGACCTCAAATGCCAACACTAGAGATCTCACAGATGCCACAGCCACAAGGAGATCCTTAGGTAGCCCCTGGCCACTCCCAACTCTTCAGTCCTCATCACCTCCTGACACCGGTGAGGGCTCTCCAGGTGCCAATGTTACCCACGGGCATCATTCTGACCTTCAAACCATCCCTGACCTCTCTGGTCCCTGGTGAGACACCTGCAGGGAGCCTCTAGTCCCCAGGACCTCAAGGCCACACCACTTAAGCCAAGGATGACCTTGAACTTTTGATCCTCCCGCCTCTACTCCGGGTGCTGGTATTAACTATGTGTACCACCGCCGACACACCTGATTCGTATGGTGCTAGGACTGAAGCCAAGCCTTCATGCATGCTGGGCAAGCAGTCTATGAGCTGAGGTCCATCCTTCTTGATTCTTTCTCCACCCTAGCAGCCTAGGAACTGTCTAAGGGATTAGGAGACAGAGGACGTGCAGAAGGAGGCGAGGCTGGGGATCCCTGCCTTAGAGAAGACAGCAGTCTCTCTGTCCTGTCTCATAGGAGACAAAATTCTGGAGCACAAAAACTAGGGTCGTCCTGAGAAAAGGGAACTTCAACGGAGGAAAATGTCTCCAATACTAGAGGACTTGGCCCTGAACTGGTATCTTTTTTACACCCCTCCTCTCAAAACTCAGGGGTCTATGTAGACAAGGAGGTGGAAAGACTGTAGGAGCCAGAGACGGTGCAAACAGCACTTCCCAGACCCAACAGGTGAGATGCACACATGAGCTGACGGCACACTTGGACAAGCCAGACAAAATCCCAGCACAGAGAAGGGGGAGCAGGAGTGAGGCATACCCTAGGCAAGGAGCTCATTGGAACTGATACTTACGGGGAAGGGAACATTGGTTTTCTTCAAGGAGTAACACTGGATATATTAACCACATGCCAGGGAAGCTCTCACGCTCAGGAGAGTTACAAGAAGAGAAATATTATAAAAATGTATGACATAAGATTCTCAAAACATAATGGCTGGTGTGGGAGGGCCCAGACCACTGTGGCTCGTTCCATCCCCGGGCAGGCGGTCCTCAGTTATCTAAGAAAGCCAGGCTGAGCAAGCAGGAGGCGCCAGGAGGAGGGTTCCTCCACAGCCTCAGCTTCAGTTCCTGTCCTGATTTCCTTCCCGTCAGGATGGACTATGACCTGTAAGACGAATAAACCTTTCCTCTCTAAGGTGCTTTTGAAAGTGGTGTTTAACATGGCCATAGAAACCTAACTAGGACACACGCCTTTTCTCTCATCTGGAAATATCTCCCTCCTTTTAATACTATAGTCAGGGCATCTGCAGCCAAAGTGGGAAAAAACTTGGATTTGGCATACCAAAGTCCACTGACTACAGGGGTGCCCTCAGTCTGTCGTACATTCCCACCACAGGATGACTGAGTGATAAATACTTTGTCCTGTGCCTCTGATAGTCTTTCTAGGAGTGCCTTTCACAGCTAGAGGAGACAGGATTCTTTGGAAAGTGGAACACATGACCCCTGGACTCTGAGTCACTGAGGAACCTGGCTCCCACAGGAATGCCAGGGCCAGCTGCTCATCCTGACCTCCAATACCACAGGTATCTACAATCTAAGTTCCACACAGTAGAGCACACAGCAGGGACCAGGAAAGCCTCAGAGTCACACCCATGCCTGAACAGCAGCTGGAGCTGAGCAAGGACATCCTTTCAACCCCACACACTGACATCAAGAGATAGCCTTGAGGAAGCTGCTTAGACCAGGCGAGGTGGAATGCAGCTGCCTCCCCAGCTTTCCCTGTGGGAAAGGGCCAATGGTGAGGGAAGCAGGCTCTGTCCCCAGAAGAAAAAAAGGAGAACCAGTCTTAGGATGGCTGTGTTCCTGATACCTGATAGGACAAGCCCCAGAGTCAACCCAGAGAATATATCACCACAGTAGGAGTACATTTCCTGGAAGTGAAGATGCTGTCTACACCAGGAACCTGGAAGCTGTCAGCATGAAAAGTGAGGCCTGAGCCAAAAGGTGTGGGAATCAAGCAGGGAAATGAGAGGGTTCACACCTTTGAGCCCAATTCTCAGAGTCGCAGGTAGGCGGATTTCCATGATTTTGAAGCCAGCCTAGTTTATATAACAAGTTCAAGGACAGCCAGAGCGACACAGTGAGACCCTGTCTTAAAAACAAAAAGAGATACGCTAAAGTTGATGGGAAAGTTCACAAGGCCAGGAATTTGAAAGAGAACATGGATTGGTATATGGAAGGGTTTAGCGGGAGGAAAAAGAAAAAGAAATTATGTAATTATGTTATAATCTCAAAAAAATATATATATTAAAAAAAGGGAAAGTAGCTCTGAGTCAAAAAGAAAACTTTTTTTGTTTGTTTGTTTTTTAAGACAGGGTTTCTCTGTGTTACCATGGCTGTCCTGGAACTCACTCTGTAGACCAGGCTGGCCTTGAACTCAGAAATCCACCTGCCTCTGCCTCCCAAGTTCTGGGATTAAAGGTGTGTGCCACCACTGCCTGGCAAGAAAGAAAACTTTCAACAAGGCTGATTTGGGATTCACACTTGCATAGGAGCGTTAACAGATAGTTAAGACTTGAAGCAACTGAAACACAAGAAGAAAAATAAAGGACACAGATGCAGGGAAGCCAAACCAAATCCATGTCTGCACTCACAGTGTCCATGGCTGCTGGGCTCCAGAGGGCAAAACTGATACCGAATAGGAAAGTTTAGTGGGGCGCCACACTGTGGGCTAGCTCCCTGCGTGGCACCCACTAATGTCCCCATCCTTTTATTTTTACAGTTCATAGCTTTTGGATAAAAACTCAGGACAGCAAACTTTTAGAGTGTGACCATATGTGGACATGCTCAGCACTTTGAGGGCACTACTAAGCCAGGATATCACTTTTTTGATGAGGGACCCACGGTTCCCAAAGAGCTCACCCACCGGGTGGATCCAGCTACAGAGTCTTCACTAAATGGAGCCAAACCTTGTGAAGAGGCTGCCGTGTCTGTTACTTTGGCTAGTGACAGCCACCCCCACCAGGCCAGGCCCCACCTGTCCCCGCCAGCGCCAATGTTCCGCCTCACCTGCCTTACACGTCTTGCCATTGTCCTGCAACTGCACACCAGTAGGGCAGGCACAGGAGTAGAATGGTTCCCTCGGGGACAGCAGGCACAGGTGGGAGCAGCCGCCATTGTCCTCCTCACATGGCGTGTGGACTGGTGGGGACAGGACAGGATAAAAGGAAGTTGCAGTACAGGCTGTGAGCTCACCACTGCCCAGCCATTCCCTCCCATATGGGCTTGCATACCACCAAGTCTTCACGTGTCCTGCAGGACAGCTGTCAGGTGTCCCTCCGGCCCTACACCACGACACTGTCACATCCCTACGGGCCCTCCTAGTCCCACCTCACCGCTGACCACCCACCGGGAGGACCTTCAGCCTCAGCAGCAGTTCTATAATTTCTCAGAAACCATCCTAGACCTGCCCTGCCCCTGTAGGGAACATGCCCCACCCTAAGCTTTCTCTAACAAGGAGATAAACTTTCCAAGGATGCTACTTTCCCCCAGGAAAGTCACCCGCTAAGCTTCCATGGAAATTCTCAGGACTGGCTTATGCAGGCCTGCCTGGGTTAGTGGACTCCTGAGCACATCCTGTCTCTTTAATCTGCCTGGAACTTGCAGGCTCCATCCACACTGGGTTACCACACTTAGAAAGCGCGCGCACACGCACACGCACACACACACACACACACACACACACACACACACACACACACCCCGACACCAGGCCCTTCTATGACCAATGTACAGCTGAATCTAACAAAGGTTCCCAGACCGTCTTTCTACCTCAGGAATGTGGGGCCCAGCACCCTTGAAATACTGTCTATAGGAACGGAGTTTCCTGCAAATGACCTTTGTCCTCCCAACACTCTCAATGAAGAGTGGGCAGTTCCAAGTAGAAGAGTTCAAGAACTGTGTATTCTTGCCAGGATCAGAGACCACCTCCCCCCAACTCATCCTACACTAACTTTTGGTGGCTTGAGTTCTAAGCCCCAAGTTCAAACCTTCTATAAAGTGTGGCCAGAAATATTGATCCTTGGTGCCTGTGCAACTGGATGAGCCCAGAACAGCCTCTTCCCACCTTCCATCCAACCCACTTAGCCTGTCACAGAAACTCAGTGTCACTGTCAGGGACTTCTGCTGAGATTCTACCATGTAAGACCCTAGGCTGAGAAGTAGACTCCGTGCAAGTATTTCACACATCAGGGCTCTACTGGGCCATCAAAATGGCGCCACCTGCCCTAGAAAGCCTGAAACAGCTCTAGAGAGGCCCTGGCCACCATACAAGTTTGCATGGACTGCCACATGCAGAAGCACAGTACATGTGTAAGCATACTCACATATATGGCTCACACACTCTCGAGCATGCGCGCACACACACACACATGCATACACAAGCTGCTGCTTCTAGCCTAGCACGTACTTCTCTGGAGGTGTGTCTCCCTACAGGTGCTTCTGTAGGACAGAGGCCTGGTCTGGTCTCTCCTTAGCCCTGTTTACCTACTCCCTACTGCATTGCCTGGACCCACTCTGCCCCACTGCTTGACCCTATACTACCCCATTAACCTGGCTGAGCCTCACATCTGGGCTCTGTCTTTCCCATCTACAGCCTGTCCTACCCATACCAGCTGACCTGCCTGATGGAGCCTCTCCTACCTGTGAGCCCTACCATGTCATGCCTATCCTCTGCTCCTCCGTCCCCATCGCCAGGGCCTGCCCCTGCCTATCCCCTGCCCCACCCACCCCATCCCCAAAGCCTGCCCCTGCCCCACCCACCTCATCCCCAGTGCCTGCCCCTGCCTATCCCCTGTCCAGCCCACCCCATCCCCAGTGCCTGCCCCTGCCTATCCCCTGCCCCGCCCATCCCATCCCCAGTGCCTGTCCCTGCCTATCCCCTGCCCCGCCCACCCCATCCCTAATGCCTGCTCACACTTACAAGGAGGCTGCCGCTCCTGGCTCAGCACCTGAATGTCCATGGGTGAGTACAGAGCACTGAGAATCTCCTTCCTCTTCTCCCCAGTCCACTTGTTGCAGGCGTGGATAGAGCGGGTCTGCCAGTCTGTCCAGTAGAGTGTGTCCCCAGAGAGCGTTAGGGCAAAGGGGTGAGTGAGGCTGCCCTCCACCACCTTCTGCCTGCAGCAGGTAGGAAACAGGCAGAGTGGTTAGAAGCTCTCTCAGGTCAACTCTGCCCCATGCTGGAGGTCCATGGGCCACCACAGACCCCCTGTGTCTGTCAAATCAAAGGGAAGCAGCTGCAAGCAACACTCTCCTCACTCGGCCACTCCAGTTCGCCCTTCCAGGTATGCATGGGCACTGCCCACCCAGCCAGCCTTCCATGCCTGTGACAGAAACAGTGCCCCTGGACAAAGGGACAAAGTGCCCCTAGAAAAGAAAGAAAGCATGTGGCTTTCTTGGAGACAGACAGTTTCTGAGAAGCCTAGGTCCCCACATCTGATGTGCAAAGAACTTCCTGCTGACTCAGCCAGATGTGTCCCACACCAACATCAGGGTAACACTCTCAACCAGTGTGCTCAGAATCGCCCACACAGTGAACATTGTGTCTAATGAAATGATCAACACTGGTAATGGGACTGGACTTGAACAGAGCCAGCATCTTGTGCTTGTTTGTAACAACCATCCCCGCTGCAGTGGGCTCTGGCAAGCTGTATGGCCTTGGGACCTGTAGTGGCTATTCCTGGTTGTCAACTTGACTACGTCTAAAATGAATTACAATCCAGAACTGGAAGGCTCACCTGTGGCCCTAATCTGGAGGCTGAGAGATACAAGTTTCTGACCTGAATCTTGGCGTGGAGACCTTGAGGAATAGTGGCTACGAATCCCATAGGATTAACAGAGAAAGCTCTATGAGTTCAAGGTCATCCGGGGTTAAAGGTGTGGTGGCACACACCTTTAACCTGGGCCACACTTTTTTGCTGGAGACCTATATAAGGACACTGGAAGAAGGAAGGCTCTCTCTGCTTCGCCTGCTTGCCTTGTGGGACTGAGCAACTGCTGGATCCTTGGGCTTCCATTCACAGCTGCTGCAGACCGTTGTTGGGAGTTGATTGTTGGGAGTTAGACTACAAACTGTAAGTCATCAATAAATCCCTTTACTACATAGAGACTACCATAAGTTCTGTGACCCTAGAGAACCCTGACTAAGACAGGACCCTGCCTATCATCATACAGGAGGTAGTGTGGGGTTTGCTGTGAACATCAAACGAACTGGTAAATGTCCACTGATACTATGGAAGAGTTCTCACTATCTCTGTTATATTAACTGCCACCTTCTTGTCATGACCACTTGCCCAAGGCTCCCAGGCTAGCAGATTTCCAGATTCTGGGCTAGTCTTGGTTATGCTGGGATCACTTGCTCCCACAGTCTGTCCCCAGGCTAGCCTGATTTCCAAATCTCGGATCAGACCCGGACCGGCACAACCTGTGCATACCTTCACCCTCGCCCTACAGATGACATCACCCCAAAATGGATGGCATATGGGCCTTCTTAGGCTACCTCAACATGAACCCTTCCCACTAGCTCCTATGCCCCTAGCCAGGAGCTCCTCCAGTGCTAAGGTCAGATTAACCTTCCCAGGAGGAGCCCAAGACCTGACGTCAGCAAGTAATATTCTGTCATGGAATAAACTACCCCTAATCCAACACAAAGGTCACAGCTATGTCTCAGTATAACGATGGCACAGGGCCACACCAAGCAGGAAGCTCTAACAACTAAGTAGGAGAACAGGCCTTATCCATCTACCTGTCCCCTCCATTGATCAAGCACCTACTGTGTGCACTCTGTAACAAGACTAGAGATATGATAATAGTCACACAGCCACTGCTGTCCTGGAGATACTATGGCGGAGGCAGGACAAAGAGCAATGGATGCCCCAGTCCCAGTCAGATCTAAGCTCCGACCGCCAAAACAGTCTATAAACACTGAACTTTTCATTTGTTTTTAAGATGTATTTTTATTTTCATTTGTGTGTGCAAGTATGTGCATCTGAGTGCAGTTGCCCAAGGAGGCCAGAAAAGGGCACCAGATAAGCCTGCCACCATGAGTGCTGGGAAGTGAACTCAGGTCCTCTGCAAACACAGGAAGTGCAGGTAACCAGCGAGCACTTACCTCTCCAGCCCCCTGAACACTGAGATCTGCTTACTCATTTCACAGTACAAACTGGGCACAGATGTAGTCTTTTCTCTCTTTTAAATACCATGTGTATGGTACGTGTATGGGAGGAACATGAAATCCACAGCACTGTGTAGCGGTCAGAGGACAACATCCAAGAACTGGTTCTCAGTCTGGGTATGGTGGTGCACACCTTTAATCCCAGCACTTGGGAAGCGGATGCAGGCAGATCTCTGTGACTTCAACATCAGCCTGGTCTACGAAGCAAGTCCAGGACAGCCAGGACTACACAGAGCCACCATGTGATTGATGGGATTACATAGAGAAACCCTATCTAGAAAAAAACAAAAACCAAAAGAGGTAAATGGTCCTCTACCTCTACCATGTGGGCTCCAGGGATTGAACTCAGAGCCCGGCTTGCACAAGCAGCCATCTCGAGGGCTATGTATGTTCCTCTCACACAGTTTGGAAGGAACATGTTGCTGTGGAAACAGTCACATCAGCTGTGACATTAGGCATGGCACCTATGCTCTGTTCCCAAAGTCATCCAACAATCCTTGGGGGCTCCAGGGAAGAACCTAAGGCCTGAGTTAAGGAGCCTCAGCTCCCTGGGGGCAACAGATAAGTGGGGAGGCCACAGACACTCACCGGAAGGAGCCGTCCAGGTTGGCTCGGTGGATGAAGCTGAGCTTGGCATCGGCCCAGTATAGTTTCTGCTCCTCCAGATCAATGGTCAGCCCATTGGGCCAGTAAATGTCGGAGTCTACAATGATCTTCCGGGTACTGCCATCCATCCCTGCCCGCTCGATCCGGGGTGCTTCCCCCCAGTCAGTCCAGTACATGTACCTAGTGAGGAGGCAGGGGATAAAAGGAAAGACAAATGGATCTGGGGACTGGTTCTGATCTCTAACACAGGCCTGAAAGCTCACCACCAGACCCGTGAGAAATAATGAGTGAGTATGGTTTGAGGGACCCAAACTTTAGGTTTTTATGTTAAAGAATTAAAATAGAGACAGATATTACTTGAAATGCTTGACAGGAGCATACCTTCACCACCACTTCCATCTCCTATAGCCAAAGCTAGCTTCATCCCACTACTTCCTCCACCACCTCCATCTCCTGTAGCCAAGGCTAGCCTCACCCCACTGCTTCCTCCACCTCCCAAGTGCTAGGATTACAACCATGTGCCACCATGCCCAGTTTTTTTTTTTAAAATACTTATTTTATTTCTGTGTGTGTGTGTGTGTGTGTGTGTGTGTGTGTGTATGTGTGTGTGTGTGTGTGTATGTGTGTGTGTGTGTGTGTAGGGGTTCGTGTGTGTGAGTGGAAGTGCAAATTCCCGTGGGGTCCAGAAGAGGGTACTGGGTCTCCTGGAGCTGGCTATAAACTATGAAAGTGGTTTCTAAGAACCAAACTGAGGCTCTTGAGAAAGGAGTACTGAGCCATGTCTCTATCCCTGAGGAACATATCCTTAAGAATATAAACTGCAGGGGCTGGAAAGATGGCTCAGCGGTTAAGAGTACTGACTACTCTACTGAAGGTCCTGAGTTCAAATCCCAGCAAGTACATGGTGGCTCACAACCCTCCGTAGTGAGATCTGATGTCCTCTTCTGGGGGTGTCTGAAGACAGCTACAGTGTACTTACATATAATAAATAAATGAATCTAAAAAAAAATATATAAACTGCAGGCTGGAGGAGATATAGCTTCAGCAGCTGTAAGAGCACTGGCTGCTCTTGCAGGTTCGGTTCTCAGCACCTGCATGAAGGTTCACAGTCCTCTAGAACTCCAATCCCAGGGGATCTGACACCCTCTTATGAACTCAATGGGCACTGCACACATACATGGTGTACTTACACAAACACAGGCAAAGCACTCATACAGGTAAGATAAAAATAAAACCTTTAAATATATATACATTTTACACACACACACACACACACACACACACACACACACACACACACACA
>JADRCD010230810.1:16764-29368 GCA_019843815.1 Montemys delectorum
GAGAGCCACGTCGACTTTGAGGACACGGGTCCAAACCTGGGAGCCTATGGGTGAGGCGCAGGACACCAAAGTGGACCCAGGTTATACTGTCATGCCTCTGTGGATTGGTTCCTCTCTGAGCCTCCTGCCTGCCCATGGCCCTTGTAAGGTGGTGCACTCCTTGGCTCATTCCAGGCTCAAGGGCTCACAAGTCTTCCTTTATCTTCTACACATATTTTCTTTGGGGTCAGGCTAGTCTCCACATATTTTGTCCCCCATTTCTTCTGCCGTAAAACGTCATTGATATAGGCCGACCCCAAGCTGATCCAGGGAGCTGAGTGATCTAAAGCATGAGGAATAAGCTCAGCTGGGACCCTTGTGGGGCCTCCACTGCTGTGAAAGACATGAGCTGGACATGGTAGCTTTTGCCTGAAATTTCAGCACTTGGAAGTCTGAGACAGGAGAATTGCCATGGGTTCCAAGCCAGCCTGAGCTATAAAGATCTGGGGTGGGGAACACTCCTCTTGCAATAATGGGCAAAGGAGGGGATGGTGAGATGGCTCAGAGGGTAAGAACACCGAAGGTCCTGAGTTCAAATCCCAACAACCACATGGTGGCTCACAACCACCCGTAATGAGATATGATGCCTCTTCTGGTGAGTCTGAAGACAGCTACAGTGTACTTATTTATAATAATAAATTGGGCCAGAGCAAGCAGGGACTGAGCGAGCGGGTCTACCGGAGCAAGAGAGGCCCACCAGAGCAAGCGGGGCTAACCAGAGTGAGCAAAGGTCCTAAAAGTCAATTCCCAACAACTATCTGTACAGCTACAGTGTGTACTCATATGCATAAAATAAATAAATCTTTAAAAAAAATAAATAATGGACACAGGGGCTGTCTTACTGCTGTGCCATCACCCCGTCTCCCCAGCAGGAGTCCTATGTGAGCCAGAACCATCACCACCTTCTAGAAGGTCTATGAGGATGTTATCCAAATGGGTAGGCATAGGCGCATCATGAAAATATCACCTTCTCTGCCCTGCTTAATGGCCAAGCACCCCACAGAGGATAACTCCTATGTGTCCTGCACCACCCTATGTGCCAGCCAGCTTGCTGCCCCCATTAGACAGATAGGAAGTGGGGGCTATGCCAGGTGGACTTGTCTCACACACACACAGCAAGTAGCAGCTCTAGACAGCAGCCTGGGTGGGCAGGGAAGACCCAAGCTTTGTGCATGTTTCATCCTGCATCAGCAAGGCCATAACTGGGATGATTTTCTGGGCATCTGGAGGCAGGTCAGCCTCACCTGAGGCTGACACAGCCTGGGCACTGCCTTCCTTCCCCATGCTTCCCCACTCCTACAGGCCTGGAATTAGCCCAGGGCCTTGCCACCCACTAAGAAGGTGTAGTGTTTCTATGCTTCCCATTGGATGCGGTGGCCCAGCCAGAGCTAAGGCCAGTTAGGGAAATGAGGTTAGTACGCCACATTTCTTCCCCAGTTCCTGAGGCCTGCAGGTTTCCTTAAAAGGGGAACGGGAGAGCTGCTGGCTCAGTGGGGACAGGCCCATGCCAGTTCCACTACTGCTGCAGGGCAAGCTGGCAGGATTGAGGCCATCCTCTTTCTCATGAAGCAAGGCAGAAGCCAATTCAGGGCCAAGGTGCAGGGCTGCAATGCTGGGCTGTTGCTTCAAGGTAGTACCAGCTACATTTCTGCCTGGAAGCCCATGAGGCCCAGGAGGCCCAAGAAGCCCAAGAGGCCCATGAGGCCCAGGAGGCCCAGGAGACCCAGGAGGCCCAGGAGGCCCAGGAGACCCAGGAGACCCAGGAGGCCCAGGAGACCCAGGAGGCCCAGGAGACCCAGGAGGCCCAGGAGGCCCAGGAGACCCAGGAGGCCCAGGAGACCCAGGAGGCTTGTAGCATCATCCAGATATGCAGCAGGGCTTCCCCAGGCTGAGCCAGGGTCTTCTCAGCTTCAGAGCCCTCTCTGCCACTCCTGAGCTGAGCACATGCAGGTGGGCATTTGGACAGAGCCATTCTTCTCAGTGGTGGCTGGGGCAGGAGCCCCTCATCTAAGGAAGTCTCCAGAGGCTCCACAGTGCTGCCAGGAGAGCCAAGTTTCTCTCTTCTACTGCATTTCACTGTCCCCACTCCGAGCTGCACCCCACAGCTTGCACACCCTTATTTATCCAGGGCAGAGGAAGGAAGCTTGAGATGTCCTGTCCGAGGCAGCAATGCCAAGGTCAACACTGCCCCAGGGGCAGGATTCGAAAGGAACGGCCACCCAGGTGACCCTGTGGAGAACTTCTAGGGAAGAAGTCAGAAGCAAGTGCGCAAATGACCCACTGGAACATTTAATAAGGACAGCCAGAGCCAAGGCTGAGTGATCCCAGATATAATAAAGGCCACCGCTGCCCAGGTGAGGACAGAGTGCTGGGTTCCCTCTACCTCTACACAAACACAAAGTACCCTCCCAGTCCAGCATGTCTCTCAGCCACCATGGCTAAGAGTAGAAGGATAGGGAGCTGAAGAGATGGCTCAGCAGCTACAACACTGGCTTCTATGCAGGGCCCAGGCTCAATTAGCAGCACCCACATAGCAGCTCACAACCCTCTGAGATTCCAGTTCCAGGGATCCAATGCCTTCCTCTGGCCTCTGCAGGCACCAGGCATGTACATGATACTTAAACATACCTACACATTAATTTTAAGGAAAGGAAAGGAAAGGGAAGGGAAGGGAAGGGAAGGGAAGGGAAGGGAAGGGAAGGGAAGGGGGAAGGGGAAGGGGAAGGGGAAGGGGAAGGGGGGAGGGAGGGAGGGAGGGAGAGAGAAAAAAACTGCATACAAGCAGTCTTTTATGTGGTGGAATTCGAGTATGTGTGTTACAGCATTCATCCAACTCAGGGTGGCTCTTACCATGTGGCATGACAAGGTCACAGCACACCTATGTATATCTGTATAGATGGGAACACAGACATAGCACCATGTCACCCTTGGCAAATGCTCCTGCCTTCAGAATAGAACTCAACCATAGACACTTTCTACCCCAACCTGCTACAAGCCTGGGCCAAGCTGCTGCCCTCCACTGCCATCTTTGACTGCTATAAGGTATCCAGGCTCAACCCAAAGCCAAGGGAGCCCCATGACCTTGAGTCATCCTCTCGCACAGGGCTATTCTTCTCTACCCCAGGGCCTTTGCACTGGTCATTTCGGCTCTCTACACTGTCCTGCCCTTACTCTCCCAGTGGCACTCATTCCTCTCAAACGTACTGTGCCTATATCATTTTCTCCCCAAGCCCACCAGTACCCTGTAAGGGTACTAGGGCAATGGTGAAACCCACAGTTTGAGAATGGGCCTTCCTGCCCGTGTCCACGAATGCTACATCTGGCCAAGTGGTAGGGTAGAGCTGTAGCATTCTGTCCCAGGAGGAGTGGGAAACCAAGGTAGAGAGAGAGACAAAAGGACAGAAGGGTCCTGGTGAGAAGTGGGGTGCTAGTCCTGGGCCATGTTATCAGACTCTCACGCAGACCAACCCCTCTCGGCTACAGAGACTCTCCTGGGATCATGGCCCACCCCTCCTGGGAAGACTGTCAGGGTCCTGCTGGCCCTGGGGATCTGAGGTCTGAGATTGTTCAACTGACAACAGAGTCAGTCCTAGGAAGATGACTGAAGTCCTATACAGCTGAGGACTGAGGGACCCACAAGGAGTAGCTGCTAGTCTGTAACCCCAGACCCCCTCTCCCCAATAAAATCCCACTTACCTCTGGTGTGTGTGAACTGAATACATACATGTATGCACACTCCTTTACAAACACATGTGCTCATCCACAGGTGCTCTATCACACGCTCAATCATGTGTACATGCTCTCTGGTGCAACATGCACACATATACAATTATACATATTTGCACACAGGTAACAGTCATGTAGATTTGTGTGCACAAGCTCAATAACTCTTATGTATAATAATATACACACAAATGCATATACATTCTCACATAAAAAGCATTCACACATGTGCACAGACTCTCCTGCATATACTCATGTATGTGCACATACACTCTCATATACACCCAGGCAGCATGTTACACACACACACACACACCACACGTCCTGGGCCTTTGCACAAACTATGTGGCTTTAGAAGCCACATACTTTGGTTCTTACACAGTCAAAGGCCAGCTCTGGGACAAACAGGTGACTTCAGCCACATAGTGTGCCCTCACCTGGTCTGCTCCTCAAACTCCCCAGATCAAGCAGTGGCAATCCTCCCAGACCACATGCAAACCATCCAGCCTAGCCCAGAAGCATGGAGACAGGCCACACCCGCTCTCCCAGCCCGCTGGTCAGTCCACAGCCAGGGCAGCTAAAGTCAGCCAAAGTAGCTCACTGAGAAGGATCACAATAAGGTGGTACCATCAGTACCCAGACAGCACCCCATTGCTAGAGATAGACAGAAGATAGGCTTAGGATCCCCAACAGTGGAAAAGGGCAGTGTATGGATCAGTTGGAGCCTAACCCACATGGGGACTAGCTGCACAGGGCTCCTACAAGGTTTATAGCACAAACACACAGGTGAGGTCCACAGCCCGCATCGTGGTTCCTCAGCTGGGAGATCTTGGCTAGCATTTCTCAGAAGCTCCAGGGACATTAAAAATGTTGGGGGAACCGGGTGGTAGTGGCACACGCCTTTAATCCTAGCACTTGGAAGGCAGAGGCAGGAGGATTTATGAGTTCAGGGCCAGCCTGGTCTACAGAGTGAGTTCCAGGACAACCAGGGCTATACAGAGAAACCCTGTCTCAAAAAAACCAAAAAAAAAAAAAAAAAAAAAAATGTTGGGGGCAAGAACTGGGAGGAGAGGAGGGAGTGGAACTGCAGTCAAGATGTCAAGTAAATAAATAAATTAATTAATTAAAAAAAGAAAGCTAAAATGTCAAGTGAGTACAACACTTGGCAAGAAGACAAAACCAGGACGTGTGTCTTGCCCAAGACATCAGTCCATGAATCTGATTGTTCTCACACCTGAGCCAGCACAGAACTTCAGGGTTATCGCCACGAAAGGGCAGTTCTGTGCATCCCACCCCAGGGTCAACCCTGAGAAGAGAGGGATGGAGAAACGGCAAGGAGTGAACGAAGACCCCGCCTATCTAGAAAACTCTAGAGTGTGGCCTGACGATGAAGCCAGCGATGCACCCTAGGCTGCAGCTGAAGGACATTCATGATTTGACTGCTGGCCCCTCTCAAAGTGGCCTTCCTTGCTGTCCTGAGCTTTCCAGGGTCAGAGTGAGTAAGGCAAATGGCTTCCAGAATACACAGGGCAGGTGCTACATCCAGACACAGACCCACCTTAGCCAACAGTCATAAAAGGAGTGGGAGGTCCCTGAACTTCCCTGGGTCACCTGTCCTAGTGCAGGAAGATGTTAAGCTTCAATCCAAGCATCATTCCTCATTTGCCCCCTCCCTTTTTTTTTTTTTTTTTTTTTTTTTTGGAGACACAACATAGTGCTTAGCTAAGCTACAGTCAGTATGAATTAGCCTCTAAGCATCTTCTTGGTTGATAACTGGTGTGGGAAGTTACAGGTCACTGTGGGTAATGCCATGCCTGAGCTGATGGTCCTAGGTGCTACAAGAGAGCAATCTGAACAACCAATGGAGAGCGAACCACTAAGCAGTTTAGTTCTTGACTCTGGGTTCCTGCCTTGAGGTCCCACCCCGACTTTACTCAGAGATGGGGCATGACTTGAGTATTGTAAGATCAAGTATAGCAATTGTTTCATCCCCAAGTTGTTCTTGGTCATGGCGTTTTAAGACAGCAATATAAATACTAAAACATATTGTCTCTCACCGGGACTAGGGGCTGGGCAATTTGACTGCAGGTGGCCAGCAAACCTCACAGGGCCCCATGTCTCTAACTCCACAGTGCCGGGATTACAGACACGTGCCGCCACATCTCATTTTTTCCATGGATGGAAGTGAAATCCTCATGGTTACAAGGCAAGTACTTCACCAATGGAGGCATCTCCCCAGTTCCTGTGTATTCTTAAGATGATTTTTATAGCTCAGGTTAGCCTGGAACTCGTGGCGACACTCCTGCCTCGGCCTTTAGAGTGCTAAGATTATAAGTGTGAGCCACCATTCCCGGCTAAACATGTCATGTTTTACAGTTCAGGATCTGGAAGGGAGGTGATTCCTAGCAAGAGTTGCTTCCCAGGGCATCTCATCAGCCCACCACGTGTGCTCTACACAAGAAATCCTGGTCCCCACGCCTACCCATAGGAGCAGGAGAAAAACAGAGGTTTACCCATGTGCAGGGTCCAAGGCAATGGCCCTCGGCTGGTCCAGGTCCTGCCAGAAGAGAACCTTACGGGACGTCCCATTGAGGTTGGCCACCTCAATGCGGTTGGTCTCGGAGTCTGTCCAGTACAGCTTCTTGCCAACCCAGTCACAGGCCAGGCCATCGGGTGACACGAGGCCAGAGATGACAATGCTCTGTGCAGCAGCTCCACTCTGGTTCAGGTAGGTCTGTTTGATGGCCTCCTCGCTCACATCTGTCCAGTACACAGCACCCTTGGAGAACTGGAAGTCTACAGCAGCTGCATCCTCCAGGCCACTGGCCACAATGGTGGACTCCAGCTTCACTCCACCAGCATCCACTAGCCGCACGTCCCGGCGGTTGGCAAACAACAAGAGCGGTGAGGCTGTGGGCAGAGCAAAGAGTCAGGATGGCGAGCTGAGCAGGAGAGGAACCAGGTCCCAGCGAATCATGCAGGGCTACCGCTGATACCCACCTCCCCAGGTCCAATGCCCTTCATCTGGTCCCCTGCTCCCAAGACCCTTTCCTTCCAGTTGTCCAAAGGCTCCCTTAGCGATAAGCCAGTACAGAGAGAGGCAGAAAGGTTCCCCAAATCCCCACGCTCTGGCTCTACTGCTCCCCAAACTGGAAAGGCCACTTTCCCACCTCAACTAGCTCTCAGGAGTTCAGGTGTGCTCTTCAAAGGCACATGGGAGGGGAGGGGGCAGAGACAGGGAGGCTGGAGGTGGATTTGAAACCTAGGATTTTTTTTTTCTCCAACCCTCACTAGGAGCTGGTGGGGCAGTGTTCCCAACTCTGAACCACTGAGGAAAGAAACCACACACTTAATCCCTAAGTTTTAAGGGGAACCCACAGCACACTCCTGGGAAGCTAGCATTCCCTCTAAGAGGCCTGGCAGTAGCCCCAGGGGCCCACAGTGAAGCAGGCCAGAATGTGGGTGGCTCCCCACCCTCACCTGGGGCAGGCTGCTTCTCCTCCCCTCCCCCACCTGGGGAACCCTAGATAACACGGGGAGCGCTGTATCACCCCAAGTCTCTCCTTTCCAAAGGCGGAAGCAGCAAAGGAAAGCTCAGAGGAGGGGGGATAAGAAAGTTCTGGAGAGACTTGGAAGTGAAAGAAAAAAAAAAGGCACAGTGGCAAAACCAAGATGGCTTCATAGGCTGGCAAGCAGGGACTGCTTGTACCAGGGCCTCCAGGGTTCCTGTTCCAGTGGGGAAACATACTGAGCAAAGACCAAGAGCTTGTAGTGATGTCTGGCTGTGAATGGGCCAAACAGAGTGGGGGACAGTACAGGAGAAGGCTGCATACTGCGTAAGGTGGTCAGGGGGCCTCCCAGACGGATGAGGGAGATTAAAACCCGTGCAAAATTCCCAGGATAGAAACACACAGTGCCAGCATTAGTGAGGATTCTGGTCCTATGGGTTCCTCCCCTACCAGGTGACTGGCCCATGTGCCCAACACCTCTCACATGCAAAGCCCCTGGCAGCCTGGGGGTCCTGGCTGTACATTCTGTAGGCCCATAACTGCAGTCTTCATAAAGAAGTATAGACTTGTCCCAAGTCACACCAAGAGTGATGTTATGGGTTAAGCCCTGTGGCCCAGCTTACACCACACCTGGGATCCTTAAGAGATCACTAGGAAAAGCTCGTGAAAAATCCTCTAGGAGACAAAGATGACTCTGGGACAAAGCATTTGGACAAAACCACCTGCTGTAGCAAGGACCACGAAATAAGTGGCTCAGCAGTTAAGAGCATATTACTACTCCTAGAGAGGACCCAGGAGTAGTTCCCAGTACCCACTTCGTAGTGGCTCCCGATGGTCCATAGCTCCAGCTCCAGGGGACACAGCACCTCAGGTCCCTGTACTTGTGTACATACCCACACGTAGGCAGACACACAAGCACATACCTTAGCAAATCGTAAAAACAAGATGATGACTCCTGAGCTCTGGTCTCTACACAAACATATAACTGCACACATGTGTATGTGTGTGTACAACACCCACAAAGAAGAATCTCTGCCTCAAGATTGGTGAATATGTATTTTCAAATGTTAACGCTGAATTCCACCTCTGTTGCTAGGAGGCGATCTGTGCATGTATTATTTTTGAAGCTGAATATGACAAGGCAAGAATCTAGGCCTCTGGGGAGGGCACCAGTGGGCTCAGGGTATGCGCCACACAGGGACCCAGGGTCAGAAGTCTCTTCCCTGTGAAATGAGGGGGGTTCAGGTCACAAAGATGCTTTCCTAGAAGCTGCTAGTGCTAAGTGCTCCCAGGCTAGAATCAGCTCCATTAAACTTGGGTCTGGGTATCACTCTGGCCTGGCTCCCAGAGGAGAGATCCAGAGCAAGAAATTTTACCACTTTGCTGAGCCTCAGTCTCTTCATACACGGACGTAAACTAATGTTTTGACCTGGTATGATGGCACATGCTCAGGACGTAGACTTGAGAAGCAGAAGGATCAGAAGTTCTAGGCCAGCGGGCAGTGGTGGCACATGCCTTTAATCCCAGGACTTGGGAGGCACAGGCAGGTGGATTTCTGAGTTCGAGGCCAGCCTGGTCTACAGAATGAGTTCCAGGACAGTCAGGGCTACACAGAGAAACCCTGTCTCGGAAAAAAAAAAAAAGTTCTAGGCCATCCTGGACTACCTTGTCTCAAAACAATGACAGCAAAGAATTAATGTTTCAAAAAGACCCAGCTGATAGCGAACAAGCCAAATTCCCTTTGACATATGACAGCTCCCTTGGTCCACCCTGATGTCCCTATCAGTTTAGCTTTGTATATAGTCCTTCAAAGCAAGAACATAGATGTCCCATATCCCCAGAGACTTTCAGCACCCATAATCAGGGAAGGGAGCCAATAGCTCAGAATTATCCCTCATGGGCGCACAGCAATGGCTCCCAGGACTCTATCAAATCAGTGTCAGAGAAAAACAGCAGCTCAGGCCCCCCTCCTGCCTTGGCCACCAGGCCCTGTGGTTAGTTTATCATCCCTGCCACAGCAGAATTGAGACTCTGAAAACCCCAGTGCCAACAATCCCATTTTAACCCATGTAAGTATATCCAATATTTATATATAGAATTCATAACAGATGGTTTGCCTTCCACTCCAATAGCCCATGTTTTACACTGTTTACGTGGTTACCCCAAACAAGGCCCAATTCCAGGTAATTCAACCCTTTGCTGAGACCCCAAAATAAGGAGCAGTCTTGGTCCATGCCTTATTTATAATCACAAAGCGTTACATTGGGCCTCAGAGTGTTTGAGGAGTGTGTACAGGGAGTCTGTGCACACACAGTTCGCGGGGATGGGGAGGAGATTCTATCTATCATCATCCCAATGGGAAAGGCCAAGCCACAGAAAGAATAAGGGTTCACACGCAAGAAGCTACCAACTTAGCTGGAGAGCATACACACACATGCATAGTTCACACGGCCACACAGTACCTAAGCAAGGAGCTCCAAGGTGGTGATGCCAGGCGTGGGTGTACTGTGTACGCTTTCTGGAAGGGAGCTAGGGTCTCAAAGAAAGAAGACAACACAGGGAACGGTGACCACACCGCAGAAAGACATCACATATCCACGATTTCTACTAATGGGAGACATCTCAGCCTCTCCATCACCACCTGAACATCGGATATCCACCAGGTTGGGATACTCACAGGATCACTTATACACATCCTTGTACCCCATCCGTAGGACCAGAACTCCGCATGGAACCAGGACTCCCCATTCTAGCTCCACTCACCTTCTTCCATCTGATACCCACCCGATGTTGACAGCCAGAGCTACCCACTGCCCCCACTGCCCAAAGAACTCAACTGAGACACTTTGTTTTTAATGCATATGGATACACTGCGTGCATGTGTGTGTGTGTGTGTGTGTGTGTGTGTGTGTGTGTGTGTGTTGTATGCATATAAATAATAAATAAGCATGTAAGTGCTGGAATTCAAACCCTGGTCCTATTCAGGAACAGCCAGTGCTCTTCACTAATAAGCACCAAATCTATAACTTTCTATAGTGTTTTATTTAAAAGTTTTAACACAACATGAAAAAGTAAAACTAGGGCTAGAGAGATGGCTCAGGAGCTAAAGAGTGCTGGCTGCTCTTGCAAAGGACCAGGATTCAATTCCCAGCACCCACATGGCAGCTTACGACTATCTGCAATTCCAGTTCCAGGGGATCTGACACCTTCACACAGCCATACAAATAGGCACAACACCAATCAATGCTTTAAAAAATAAATTATTTTTAAAAGAAAAACCATCAGCAAAACCTGGTGCCACCTGCCTTTAATTCCACACTTGGGGAGGCAGAGGTAGGCAGATCTGAACTTAGGCCAGCCTGGTCTATACAGAGAGTTCGAGTTCTAGGGCAGCCAGAGCCACATACTGAGACCCTGTTGTCCCAGGTAGCACAGCAGAAAGACCATGATGGTATCTACACATGGCTATCCATAATCATGAAGAACCACTTTTCTTTCTACCTTTTAATTTTTTTAGTATTGAGGATCAAGCCCATGTCTTCCTTCATACATGCTAGCAAGCTCTCTGCCACTTAGCTATACCCCAGTTCTGAGACAAAGTTCCCCTGTGTAGCCCAGAGACATCAATCCTACCTCAGCCTTCTTAGCTTGGGAGTCATAGAAGTGTACCACCACACCTAGTGAAAATCTGGGATTTGTTTAAAGGTGGCAAGTGCTCTGTCACTGAGCTACAGCCACAGCTGTGTGTGTGTGTGTATGTGTGTGTGTGTGTGTGTGTGTGTGTCTCGAAGGCCAGTGTTAGTGTCTTCCCCAATCACTGTTTTTTGAGACAGTCTCTGGAATCCTAGCACTTACTGATTTGCCCAGACTAGTCCCAGTTGGCCAGTGAGTCCCAGAGTCCTCCTGTCTCTACCTCCCTGGGATTACAGCTTTTAATTAATTTATTTCATTTATATGTGTGTTTACTTATTTATTATTCTGTGTGAGTTTATGTGCTCCATGTATGTGCAGTACCACATAGAGGCCAGAAGAAGGCATTAGGTCCCCTGGAACTAGAGTTGCAGGTGGTTGTGCTTAACGATGATGCAAGTCCTAGAAACCAAACCTGAGCCCTCTGCAAGAGCAGCCTAGTGCTTTCAACTGTTGAATCATCTCTTTGGCCTCAAACTCAGGATCCTCCTGCCTCAGCCTCCTCGGGGCTGGGGTCATAAGCTTGTGCTGCTACACCAGGCTATGTGAATATTCTTAATGCCACTAAACTATATCCTTAAAAACAGAGGGCCAAAGTCTGGAAGGAGAGATAGCTCAGTGGGTGCCTGTCACATAAGCATGAGCACCTGAGCTTAAATCCCAGTGACCATGTAAAAAGCTGCTGGGAAGCGCACCGAAACTGCAGATGAAGTTAGGGAAACACCTGCAGAGGCTTGCCTTTCTAGCCACTCACAAGTATCTCAGTTTTCTTTCATGTCTTTCTGTGTCCAATACATTATTTTCCAGACATAATCATACATATTTTACAAAATATATTACATGTTTGAAACCTGAACATGTGAGCGTGTGTGTGTGTGTGTGTGTGTGTGTGTGTGTGTGTGTGTGTGTGTGTTCAGGAATACAGATGACCTCAGAGGCTAGAAAAGGTCATCAAATCTCGAGCTGGGGTCACAAGCAGTTGTGAGCTGCCTGCTGTGGATGCTAAGAACTAAAATTCCAGTCCTCTGAAAGAGCATCCAGCACCTGACCGCTGAACCACCTCTCCAGCCCAGATTTTTTTTTTTTTAATAGTACCAGCAGAACAATGATAGTCTACAAAACTCCCAGGAATGTCACTGTGAGCTATGAACTAGGAGGCAGACTAGGGTGGTGGGCTGCGCTGCACAAGCCAGGAAGCTTTATGCTTTTCTAAGAGGTATCTTCAGATAAATGATAGGGGCCAAAGCGAAAGCTCAACAGAATGAGGCCTGGCTCCTCTTCTCCAGTCGCCAAGAACAAAGGGAAGCCACCTGGAAACACAGAAGGAACTCATTGCTGTGCTACTGACAACATCCCTAATCAAGTAAGACAAAGTGCCAACAGGCCTTTCATCTCTGGGGGAGCCAGAGTCAGGCAGATCTTCGTGAGTTCAAGGCCAGCCTACTCTATATAGTTTCAGAACAGCCTGGGCTATGTAGAGAGGTTCTGTGTCCAGCAACAGCAACAAAATAATTAACTAATTAAAACAAAAGGAGGGGCTGGCGAGATGGCTCAGCGGGTAAGAGCACAGACTGCTCTTCCGTAGGTCTGAAGGATCCCAGCAACCACATTGGTGGCTCACAACCACCTGTAATGAGATCGGA
>JADRCD010230813.1:0-15297 GCA_019843815.1 Montemys delectorum
GGGTTTCTAATAAAATCTAATGTATTTGTCCAAATGAGGAAGGGGGCACACATACATTCTTTACTTAAATCCTTTTTGAGTTGTAATTTGAATAATTCTGTCAGTTTAATAAAAGCAGTGTTTAGGAGAACCCCTATAATTTGTGAGTATTCTTAAACTTCACCCATCCTCATCTCTTCTGTTAAGCCACTAAATAAATGTCTCTCAATTTTATAGCCTTAATTTGACCTAAGGATGCAGTTCCTAGCAGGAGACAGGCCAGGTGACTGACTCTAAAGGCCACATCCAGCTCTGTCATTTTATGACACTGACAGTAGTTAAGCACACTAAGGGTAAGACTCAGGAGAAAGAAGGCACACTTCCAGCCTCGCCGATCCGTAGGCAAAAATGAATGTCCCACCACACCAGGAGAGGGCTGCTCTGCTTTGCAGAATCTCAGGAAGCGCCGGTTTTCTAACGGTTTGACAGCAAAGGAATTGTATAAAGCCATTCTATATTTTTCAACATAAACTCAAATCTCCTTTGTTATGGAATGGAAGCAGGGATCAAATTAGCATTCACGATGTCTTTTTTATTTGTGTATTCATTTGTTTCCATAGCTAACAGGAGCAGCTTTCAGGAGCTGCTGATAACCAAGGTCCTTTTCTGTTAGGGAAGTTCCAGCATCTAGACTTGTCAAAAAGAAATAAAAAAGAAAAAGAAAAGAAAAGGATTAGCTATCTGAATTACAGATTTGACATTAACATTGTAATTAGTTCAATATTCAACCCCACAAAACTCTGCACTAAGAAATATTCATCAGGACTGAAGAAAGATTTAATAACTGAACTCATAGGATCTTTGGGCTGTGAAAGAAATGGCAAGTACCCAGTGGTGAAGGTGATTTAAAACTGAGCAATCTACTCTACAAAATTCAGTGGCCTCCAGGGTGTGCTGAAGGAAGCAAATGAATGGAGATAGAGGACATCTTGTATCTTGGTTCTACTTCCTCCCTTTGATTGCATATTAAATATATGTATGTCTTCAAGAGAACTGGAAAGAGTGACCTGTGAACTGAAGATGCCAATTATCGTGACTTCCTTCACCCTTCGAGACTTCTCCAGAAAGATATCATCAAAGAAAAGGAGGCTCGAGTAGTCGCAGATGTTCATATCACAACACTGTTAGTGTTAGATGAAATGGAAAATTCCTAATATCACTTAGAAAAATACAATAGATAGTAAATATTCTTGAGCTAGGAGTCAAGATTCTATGGTATCAGTTCAGATGCTTTGTTAACCAGCTGTAAATATGGGCAAGAATCGTGATGTTGCATCCCAGGAAATAAGCACACCATGATGTCTAAGTTCCATGGATGCTCTGAAAGTTGAAAATAATTTTAGACACTTGATGTTGATCTCATACATATGGATATGTATACAGACAAACATGCCATATGGAAATGACTAAGGCACCACTGAAATTTCAGGATTCAGAGCTTTTGTATTATTTTGAGATGTTAATCTCATTCTTTTACAATAAAGTTTTGAGAGGCTATTACACAGAGTACAGAGCAGCTTTTAACTGAGAAATAAACTGCCCAATCCCAATGAAAGACTAGACTCATTCGGGACCCAATTATGGAATTAAGGTTTCTTAGCGCCTATTATTATATATTATGTAATATGTTATATATGTGTGTATATACATATATAAACAATACCTATTATTAGATGGCCATTTTACTTCTTCTGATGTAACATTTAGCACTAAGTCAGTCCACAGGTACTTTAAGAGTTCTTGTTTTATTTAGTTCCTGTCCTTGTTGATAAACTAAGAAAGACTGGCTGCTTTTTCTGTAATAGTAAGCAACTGTGTGCTTGTGTGTCTAGTATAAGGACTGGAGTAGCTTCAAGAACAAAAGCAACTGGCCTTGGTAGACTAGAGCAGTAATCCTACCCTTAGGGAATCTGAGGCAGGAGGATGGCTCAGAAAAACCACAAAATGGGAAAAGGGGGAAGGATGATGTTTGAACTAGGGTTCCTCAGCTTAGAGTTTCTCTCGAAGAAGTTCTTTGTGAGCCAAGATCTATCACCACACATAGCAAGTGTCAGACATTATCTAAGCAGTGGGTAAGTTACTATAACCTTCCAGTGCCTTCCATTGCATTTCAGACTTTCCCTAGAGTCTGGTGAAGCTATCTATCAGTTAAAAGTTGTTGTTATTTCTACTCTATGGCCTGAATGTTTGCTTACATGAGCACCTGGGAAATAACCTCACTAGCTAATTAGCATACTCAGTATTTCTGATAGGATCCACCCTCTGAGCTGATTTCAAATGCACAGTAGATATTGACTGTAGTCCCAGTGCTGGACATTTCATTCCAGAGCTTCCTGATCTAACTATACTGAAACTTCCATTCATCAACCTTCACCTGTAGCCCTTGACTCACCACTAGGGCCAGCAGCAACACTGCACTTTCTGGTCTGAGTTTGACATTTTTAGATTCCACATGGAAGACCAAACATACAGTATTTGTCTGTCTGTGACTATCTTACTTCACTTAGCGTAGGGTCCCCAAGTCCTTACACAACATTGTGAGTGAGTCTTCTGCAAAGCTTGAACAATATTCTGTCATGTATCTATATGATATGCCATGTCTATGTCTATGTGTATCACATTCTACCAGCTGTCCACGACATTTTTTGTATCCATTTGTCAGTGGGCATTTAGATTGTTTCTGTTTCTGTTACTGTGAAGAACTCTGAAATGAACACAGAATACAGTTAGTTATTCAATATGCTAATTTTGCTGGGATGTTGATTAACATTTAAAATACCTGGATATTACATGTCTTAAGTGATCATTTGCTCTGGAAATTTTGTTGTATTTTTGGTGTTTTGTTTGATTGGTCTTTTGCAGAAGTACAAGGCATTTTGTGTGTTAGTGCAGCCTCCACCCACTGAGCTGTATGTCAGCCTGCACACACTTTTGAGTGGCTGCAGACATTTATTGCAGACAAACACAAGGAGATCAAGGTAAAGCATTCCTGGCCCAGAGGGGGAGATCAGTATGCATCTACCCTGAGAACAGAGCTGAAAACTAGCATTTTTGCCACTTGGAAAGGGTTTTTGAGCAGAGAGGCTGCAGAATTTACAGAAAGGCTTTGTAGGAGCCTTGGAACATGAAGGCTCCTACCATCATAAAAACCATCATAGAAACAAAACAAAACACAGACTGACTGCAAATGGAGAGAGCACCATGGAAGCTTATGGGTTTTCAAATGAATGAAGTCATGCACTACCTGACTTTCTGTTACTGGCTCAGTTTAGTGACCACAATGATCTTCAAATCCATCTATTGCTACAAGTGACAATATTTTTTTTCTTTTTAATGGCTGAATCATATTTGACTGTGTGACCACAAAATGTTCACCAAAGGCTATGGGGGTTAGGGAGCTGCATACATGGCTTACATATGCCATGTCATAGCTAGAGAAGATGAAAAGGATCTGATGTTAATCTGACAATAGCCAGCAAAAAAAAAAGTATATGCTACATCAAAATAGCTTAAAGATAGTGTTTTGAATCTTATCCTATTAAAGAAATGATAAATGCATCAGATTAATGGACCTGCTGATTACTCTGCACAAGGCAAGGACATGTTGAAACCACATTCTACCAAATAACTAAATACAATGATATATGAGTAAGAAGCAAAACTTATGTTGACATGGAGTCTAGATATTTAAATAATTTAGTTAGTTCAAAATAAAATATGGAAACACTACTTGTGAGAATAGTTATTGAAGACTCATATTTGGATCCTAGATACAGTATTTGGAAAAACAAAAGAAGAGAAGAAATCGTACCTCCTAAAGGTACACTACAGCCATTGTCACCAGGTATGATACACATGAGCTGTCTGTGGTAGTGTCCTGTCTTCATCTAATAAGCATCATAGGATCTTGAGGGTAATTCTTAGGTAGAAGATATCAACGGATGTTTTTCACCTACTGATATTGGGAAGCTGATGGGAGTTGGGAGTGGGAAAAGGAGGATTTGACCTATCTTGTGATAGGGTAAATACGTGACCTTCACTGGGTCTTCTCTTCCCCACCCCCACCCCCTCCACCCCCCGCAAACTTATCAGGAAAACACAATGAGGAATTCAGACACACACACACACAAACACACACACACACACACACACACATACACGCACACACATACACACACAAACACACACACATAAAATAAGAAGACTCTTTCACCTATCTGTTCTGCATCTTGCTC
Source organism: Montemys delectorum (assembly GCA_019843815.1). NCBI lineage: Eukaryota > Metazoa > Chordata > Mammalia > Rodentia > Muridae > Montemys > Montemys delectorum. The sequence goes on from JADRCD010230813.1 coordinate 4,275, forward strand.
TTTAGACAGGTTTAGAGTGAATCCAAATACTGGTCACTGCATTTCTGTGTGTTCGAACACCAGGAGACCAGAATCCTCCCCTGTCCAGTCAGCGTTGGCCTTACACTCAGGCACCTCGATGTGTCCAATGTCCAGCAGGCCTCCTTTCTGTCTTCAGTGCTAATGCAGGTTTTCAGGAAGGCCCTGGGACTTCCTCCAGCCTTGGGCAGTATTCAGAGGGCATAAAATACACTGATAGTTATCTCTTCGTATTGGGAAAGAAGTAATGCTTGAGTAAATGAAACACACACACAATAATCAATAACTCCAGACTCTCTTTTCCCCCATTTGCAAATAATGAAGCAACTTTTAATCAGCTCCTCTGAATGATTTATTTTGTTTTGCATATGTATGTGTTTGTGGTATGCTTGGGCATGTATTTGAGTGTGTGTCTGTGTATGTACGGAGTGAGGTTGGGGCAGCATGTAGGCCTAAGATTTAATCAAGAATCGTCCTAGATCACTCTTCAATTCATTTATTGAGGCAAGGTTTCTCACTTGAATGTGAAGCTCATCAATTTCCTAATTCATTTCTTCAGCTAACTCCAAGGATCCTTTCCCATATGCTGGGATTGCAGGTGGGCCAAAGTATCCCACCCAACATAGAGGTGATGCTAGGGATCCAAACTAAGGTCCTCACATTTATTTGGGGTGGCTTGCCAACAGCATCATCTGCCCAGCCCTCTCTATACTAGTCCTCTCATGACTCTACCCTTGTAATGCCACATAGACTCAACAGACTCATCATTGTCTTACAGGGTACATGCTAGGGACCTGTAAATGACAGACATACATGACATATAGAAAATCTAAACACATAAAAATCATTAGGTTCTAAAAAATAACTTGTTGTGTATTTTATTGACTGTAAGCTGTCCAAACTGAGGAGAGTGATGCCTGAAAATGAAGCAATCACCAGAGATGTCAGGCTCTGGACCTCTGAAGCAGGAGGCTTTGGGGGAAATTGTTATGAGAGGGGAATGTCAAAGAGAGGCAATGCCATGAACTGAAATGGAGCTTACGATGGAACTGAATAGTTAATAGATTTATCACACACACAATTACACAAGTTTAGTTGAGGATCTCTAGAAACGAATTCATAGTCATTGGGGTGAGACCACAAAAGCAGAACAGCAAGCTATGGTCTGAGGCAGCAAAGAACGGGGTTCAATATTGCTTGCTGAGGCTAGAAATTGTAACAAATAAAATATCAAGGGTGTGGGCAAAAAAAAAATTTTAAAAAGACAGATTAATCCACATTTTGGTAAACTGAACAATGTGAGTTTGAAAAACGCATAAAGTGAATTACAATGAAAAGTGTTGATATGTATATTTTCAGGTCAGAAAAGATTTCAAAGAATATACTCTACAAACAGGGAAATGAAAGTGAAATAAAAGGAAATGACATGCTCCTCTGGCTGTAGTCTGGGGAAAGCGCTGCTGTCCCATGCATTGTACTGATCCTGTGAGGTTGAGAGGCCATGCAGATACAGAGCAGTGTTTGAAACTGAGGGGCACATGTGTCGGAGAATCCCAGCCCACAGCATCCGAAGAACTGTGGTGTTGGAGATGTCTTCTATCCATCCAGGGCTGCTGCCTCCTCAGATCTGCTCACTCAAGTATCTAGCATGTGCATGGGTTGCATGAGGCTGGCTGCATTTGGTGTCTAGTAGGGGCTAAGTGCCAGTGGGTAGCTTTATAAATAGCTCTCAAGAACAATGGATCCCATGGAAATGCTTTGGGAAATTGAATGGGAGGGAAAGAAGCAAAGACTAAATTAAGGGAGAAGAGAAAGAATCACCACCCAATGTAAAAAGCCAGGCGCTCCCTCCCCTCCCTCCTGCTTCCTGTCCCTCATCCCTCCCTCGTCTTCCTCTCATATTCACCTTTATACACACACAGACTGGCAGGGAGTAGGCATCACAAAACCACATATCTACTGTAGTAAATAATGACAAAGGCAGAAAGCAGAACAATAAGCTATAAATTTTCTACATGAAAATGATAATGTGACTTACTGGAAATTCCCTGTATTTTCATGCTACTACATATATAAGCATACATATGTATATTTAATATTATATAAATAAAAATTGAAGAAAAACCTAAGCATGCATATCTGGCTTAACATTGGCAGTGTTTCTCCTCTCTAGTAAATCTCCCTCCTCTGTGTCTGTCTAGGATGCTTAGTAAGTAAATAGCAAAGGCGATTTTTCTAAGATAAAATAGGCAGAGTTACAATTACATCAATTTGCTTCTATCCTTTTGCCTTCCCAGGGCTTAAGGCCGACCTTGGGAAGTGGCTGTGAATTTCCCAAACTACTGCTTGGCTCTAAACTGCACTATTTCCATGTTTGTCAAATAGCAAACCTACTTTCCCAGACCCGCATGTGGATTGCTACCTCCCAGCCCCTTAGGGAGACAGATACTAACTGGTGTTGACCACACAGGGTCCCTGATTTTTTGCCAGGAAGTAGTAGTAATCACAAAAACACAAACCTCAATTAATCAGGAGCTCTTGGAGTGGGGCCTAGGCTTGGGTATTTATTTTAAAAGCTCCCTAGGTGATTCTAGTGTGCAGCCAACATTAAGACCCATGGCTCTAATGGATTAATTTACTAAGGGGGGGGGGGGCACCATTTGAATATGGCCTTTGGAGAGGAGGAAATTAAAGTGGAGAGGATTTGGTTGACCAAGGCCAAGTTGTTTCATGGCCCTGAGCTTCGTGAAAGAGTGATTATGCAAAGAGAATAAAACCTCATTGTGGAAATGGGCCAAGCCTTCAAAGTCGGCGAGGTCAGTGGATGGCCTTCCTTAGTGCATGCCCACTTCAGGTTCACTGTTTGAGGAAAATGCTGTATTTTGGCAGCTTCCTTCAAGGTATTCTTATTTTACAAAACACAGCAGAACCCAATTTTGATGGTAATGCCAGGGAACTGATGTATTTGGGCTCCAGAGCTTTCCAGTTTCTTCTACGAGATGCTGATTGATAGGAGAGACCCGCTGGCTGGTAGAACAGTGGTCTTTTGAGGCATTTAAACACTGCGTGTGGAAGCCAGTATGAATGGCTTTTCTTCCCGTATCATAGGTTGTGCTCTGCTCCGGAAGGACTAACCCCGGGTAGATGGAAGCAAAGGGTCCCTAGAGAATTTCTGGATTTTCTTCTCCTTCTACATAGCAAGAAACTAAGCTCTGACTCAGTGTGCTCTCACTATAGCAGAGACGCACTAGACCAAATCTGTGAAGTTCCTGACCTGGCGTTGTCATCTGTCTCCATGTAGTAGCAAAAACAATAAACATCATGGCCGAGCAATGGTGGCACACTCCTTTAATCCCAGCACTTGGGAGGCAGAGGCAGGCGGATTTCTGAGTTCGAGGCCAGCTTGGTCTACAGAGTGAGTTCCAGGACAGCCAGAGCTACACAGAGAAACCCTGTCTCGAAAAACCAAATAAATAAATAAATAAATAAATAAATAAACAAACATCATGAACCAATGGGCTCATACCCATCATCACGTGGTGAATTTCCCCAGCCACCACTTACTGCATAAGCCAAGCCTGGACCAATGCTGTTCTTTGTGGTCCTGTATGCATCCTGCTCAAACCTGAGTAGGAAGCCCTGAGGATATTTCTATGCCTGGTTCACTATAGGAGCTTTGAATTCAAATGGAAGGCCTGTGGGACCCTTAAAAATGAAGACCAGTTCAGCCCCCCAATCGGCTTTATATGCATCAATTACCTTGGTGTTGGAGCTGGGACAGTAGGAAATGCAAGGTTCCTGCCTCATGTGCACTTGCGGTAGGGTCCCTGTCTCAAAGCCTCAACCCTTGGCTTCTCAGCCATATTCACTCTTACTTCAGAGCTATCCCCACTAGAATCCCGCCACCCCACTTTTCTCACAGCTTGATTATATTCAATGAGTTATTCTGAGACTCCATCCCGTATCTCACCCCTTTTTAAGGGCGTTCTAGTATAATGTCCATTCTAATGGTTTATAAAAAAAAAAAAATTCTGTTGAACTTAGCTAGAGTTCTAAACAGGTATCTCCCATCTCCTCTTGAGGCTGTAGCAATGTATCCCATTTAGGCGACTTAGCCCTGGCCAGCCAGTCTCTCAGGGCCTTGCTAAATCAAATGCTTTCAGATGCCTTGTAGTTAGCAAACTGGAAGCTCAGCTGAACCTACCGAGGTTCTTGCCTTCTAATTCTTGAGAGCAGCAGCATCTGGGCTTCCCCAGCTGTCACCTGCTTGCTGTCAGGGAAATGTGTGGAGACTGTGCACCGAGGGGCGCGCAAGTGTTCTTCGAAACCTTGATGAAAATCTTGAGTAAACATGTCAATATAAATAATGCATTGTCTTCCCAGCAGTTGTTCATTTGATCCAGTACCTTCTGCTGTCTCATTCTCCCTACTGTTAAATGATCTACATATAGGAGGATGGTTTCCATCTAGCTAGTAAAATCTACTTCTGTAACAGGTCAGACGGCTAAACACACACGGCACACCGCAGTTATATAGTGAAAGAACTCTCTGTCAAGATCAATATGAAATTCACAAGTGGGTTTAGTTAGTAGAGATTCCTGGGCAAACTCTGACCACAGCAGCCTATCTGCCTGGGAGGGGTTACTGGGCAGTCAATCAGATAATATTTATGAAGTTCTTAAATGGGTGTCATGCTGGGTTTGATTCTGTTAAAAGCATAATCTACAATCCGTAATCCTCACTCAGGATGGTTCATCTTCAGACTCACAGAGAGCAAGTCTGGGGAAGGGAACCTCTCATAGCCCAAGGGATGTGACTCGGAATGATCACGGATGACCTTGACCTGTGTAGTCTGACAGTGTCTCCTCAAAGCCTAGAGAGGACCCTGAGAGAGCCAGACACCCTGTGAGTGCAGGAGGCTGTGCAAAGTCTTGACTCCTAGCATCCTGAAAGTGTGCTGTGTTTTCTGTCTTCTACACATACACTGCCTTCTACAGTGTGCTGGTGTTCGGCCTGAAGTGGAGCAGGAGGAAAAAGAGGGCGGGCTCCTGGGCAAAACAAAGGAAGCCTCGGGCACCATAGTCAGATGATGGTAGGAGTCAGGAACAGAGAGTGGGCGGTGGACAGAGAACTTTGGGGACGAAGATCCCAGCTGCCTCAGCTGCCTCTGACCTCTGACATCTGAGGTCCAGTTGAATGCCTTGTCTGCTAAAACACATCCCATCAGCTTGCTGCATATACAATGACCTTTCTTCACTGAGACAACACACAGATTAGGAAAAGAGAAAACAAAACCCAAACCCAAAATTGCTCACAACACCACACCCATAGCCCCAGGGAAAGGCTCATCAGGCAGTCTGGGAGTTGACTTACTGACCAAGATTATTGCAAACCAATGCAGATCCCTTTAAATATTTATTTCCTGGTTCGTTTTTTTTCTGTCATCATGTATATCGAAATGGCATCTCTTACCTGAGCAGGCTGCTCACTGGACGTTAAAAGGAGTCAGCTGCACGTTCCCTGTACTTATCACACAGATAAGAATCGAGCAGAAGCAACAGGGGAAAAAATATGCTAGCAAACTGGAGAGAAAAATACATTTGTAATAAAATAATCATTATATGGAAATATTTCAAAAAGAGGCGAAAATAAAAATTGGAATGCAAAAAAAAAAAATGTGCCCCCCCCATAATCCATATTGCCTGCAAATCGGAGAAAATGTATCATTTATAAAGGTCCATACAAGGTAATACAGGGAATATATCTGCTCCATGTAAATTTATTAAATGCAACTTTCTCTTTCTCTTTCTTTCTTTTAGATAAAAAACCTCTTCATGAAATAAAACCCCAAAGTAAGTTACTTTTCCTCTTGTGAATATAATTTATTCTCATATTTGCTGCATTACTTTTGTATTTGTTCAGGAGCCAAAGAGAACCCAAGTCCTCTGACAGATCCAGGGCTTGCGGGGCCTCTCCTCATTGAGTTTGGAGTCACACATAGGAGGTTTAAATCAAAAAGAAATATGTACACCCTTCCCCTCCCTCAAAGGAAAAGTAAATCTCTCTTCTTGATTCTTTCTGCCTATAAGTCCATTCCTCCGCCAATGTCATCTAGGATTCTTATTTCTGGAGAGATTTATAGCATTAAAATGAATAAATATTTGTCAGTCCACCCTTGCATGGAAAGCAGCCGCGTAGGCAGAAGCCTGGCTCTTCTGCCTGCAGGGAGAGGCAAGGAAGGAAGGGTTCTGGAGAGCAAAAACCTAGAGTCTCCCCTGCTGTGGCATCCATGCTTCCTACTTAGATGAGGAGCCAGCCCTCCGCAGGGAAATAAATTCAAGCTGAGTGTTGGTGTTGGTGCTGCTGTACCTTCAGTTCCCTGGCTACAGGCTTGCTTTATGACGAGGCCTTCGGATTATTTCTGTGTGGCATCCAGAAGGTTTAGAGAACCGAGCATATCTCACGTGGTTGGCAGCTGGCCCTTTGAGCATGCGATCCTCAGCTTCGACTGCACTTGTGGCAACCTAGCCGCCTTCTAAAAATACACTCTCAGACTGTACCTGGGAAATCAAGACTGGGGGTGGGGGGTGGGGCAGGCATCAGAATCCAGAAATCTTTCATTTTTTTTCCAGAGCTCCTCAAGTGATGGCATGGTGCAGCCAGTTTGAGAACCAGAGCCTTAGCATTCTCTGGATGGCGGACCAAACAGGGCAGAATCCTGAAGTATGATGGGAGCATAATAAGCATAGCCTATGTAGGAAAAAAAATAAGGAAATTAGAGTCGACGATGATGGATACTGCTAGGATCTACATGACATTCATTTTAAGGAATTGTATGGATTTAGTGATGAAGAAAACATACTGCTGCTATATATAGGAACATATCATATATGTTATATATAGACATATACACACACACACATATATATACACATATGTATACTCAGCATTGTGTGTGTGTATGTGTGTATGCATGTATGTTGGCATGAGCACATGTTGAAGGGAGGAGAAACTTGTCTTTCAATATGCATATATACATACACACACATATGTATATGTATATATGTATGTGTATGTAAACATATCCCCAAACCATACGACTGGCATAAATAGCAAAAAAAAAAAAAAAAAAAAAATTGCTGTCTAGCTGCTTTGAAATGTGCACCTCAGAAAAACTGTTTCTAACTTCTCTTATTTAATACAAGACAAGTGACTTTTGATCATTTAGATCTTCAACATTGGAATTCATAGCTCTTAGGAAATTTATCAGCTCTTATTAGCTAACTTTTTTGAAAAAAAAAATAAAAATAAAGGCGTTAGAAGACAGACAGAAATAGTTGCCCAGTGGTCGGCATCTTAGGAGACGTGAGAGGAAAAAGCCAGACGTTTTGTTTCTGCTCTACTATCTTGCTGTGTGCAGCCAGCAGTACAGAACGGCCACTAGCTTGCAATCTGAGAAGTCTGTAAAACAAATCTTCCTCAGAATCTTTATTTACTGATGCCAGCTGCTTGTAAAGAATTCTTGGTACCTAGGTGGCAGACTTCTGGTTTCATGCACACTTGCTTTTGAAGACTGAGCTGGGAACAACTCAGCAGTGGTGTGTGTTTGTGTGTGTGTGTGTGTGTGTGTGTGTGTGTGTGTGTGTGTTGGCATGAACACATTGAGGGGAGGAGAATTTTGTCTCTCAATATGCAGCCTATGCCTGTGTCTTGACTCCCAGCATAATAGCTGGGATGAGTGGACACTCAGCTTCTTCTTAGAATGCTACCCCCAGGTTTTGTGTACCATATGACAAGATCATAGTTGTCCATGTGGTGACCAATGAAGAGGATTATTTAGAAATGTGTGTGTGTGTGTGTTTAAAAATTAATTTCATGCTCAGTTTGTGAGTCCTGTGCCTTTCTAATTTGGTTACATCTGTACTTTCAGCCATAAATCCCACAGAAGCCATTTCTTTTCTGTAGGGTCTCCTGAATTCATTTTTTGCTTGGGTTTCTTGCTCCTAAGCACCATGCTTAATTGCTGGATACTGCAACAGCATCGCTTCAACTATTTTAATTTGTGATTTCCCTAAAAATAAAACTATACCAGAATCAACGTGATTGCAAGAGGTTCCCAGAGGAATCTAGTTGGGGTTCTGTGAGCTGCATGGTTAAAAGGGCATTACCCAAATTCTGGCTAGGTGTTCAGTGAATATGGGGCTGAATTTAAGATGACATGAATCATCACTGATGCAAAATCAAAGTCAATTATGAAGATAATTGGGAAACAACCTGTTCCTCCATATAGCAGTACACATTATCTTCTACAAGTCCTGGTGGGTGGACTCCATCAGTCAGAGGGAGTTTTCTACACTGTTCTCGAAAGTAGACAGGCAAAGGAGTTAGCTTTGAATTGCAGGTACAAAAAGAAACTGAAGTCTTAAGATATGTGTTGGCAAGTCATAATGACAAACTGGGGAAAATATGTGCACTGCATAGCTCATGAAAGCACTTATTGTAAATGAGATAATTTAATCAATTACGTTTCCTAATGTACTAAACCGAATGTTTCATTTTCTGCTTCTGCACATCTTAAATTATCTTCAGGTGCTTTATGAGATTTAATCATAGTTAATAGAAACTTCATTACCATCAAATGTGCTTTCAATAAATGTTGTGTAACAATGTCAGGAGGTGCAGTAAAATATAGTAGGTTCTGAATGGCAAGCACGAACCCCCAGAGTCAGACTGAAAAATGGTTGCCTTCTGACAATGAGACTCCTTGGAGGCTTGGAGAAAGAGGCTCACTGAATGGCTGTAGGCTCTGGAGGGGTGGCTGGATCCATTGCCTTCACTACGCACTACCAGGATGCAGCATTACACCAGAATATGGTTCTGGGCTCCAATCTCTCTCCATCACCCTCCCACACAATTTCTCTCTCCCTATAGAAATGCATACTTGCAGGACTGGAGAGATGGCTCAGAGGTTAAGAGCACTGGCTGCTCTTCAAGAGGTCCTAGATTGAGTTTTCAGCATCTACATAGTAGATCCCAACCACCTGTAACTCCGGTTCCAGGGCATCAAAGGCCATCTTGTGCCCTGTGGAGACACTGTGTGTATATGTATATATATGGTCCATAGAGACAAATAGAGACACTCACACATGGAAAATACAAATGAGTTTAAGAGGAGGAGGAGAGTGAGAAAGAGGAGGTGGGAGAGGAGGAAGAAGAGGTGGGAGAGGAGGAAGAGGAGAAGAATAAGGAGGAGGAAATGAATGCTTTCTGTGAAATGAAACCAATGGCTCCAGCTGTCTCAGAGGCATCTGCAGTTGAATATCTCCAAATAGCCTTAGTTCCAACATTCAAGATTCAATTAACCCTTCTCTGTCCTTGTGTCTAGTCCATCAGTCCATCCCTCTTCTCTAATTTAGTAAACAGTTGACCATTCAGTCAGTGGTCTGTGTCAGAAACCTGGACAGGCTCTATCTTCTTCCTCTCTTGTATCCAACCAACCATCCCTGTCTGCCTCTTCTATGCTGAAACAAATCTGCAGTTCACTGGCTCCTCTCTATTTCTGCCCAATCATTTCCATCCATCCACTCAACAGTTACTTATGAGTCCTCACTATGTACTGAGATAGGTTCTGCTGAGTGGAAAATCTGCCCTAAGCACAACACATTATAGGCTCCATAAAGTTCACAGTTTTACTGAAGAAAGATGGAATAAATATGAATACCAGAAAGTACTCAGCAATGATGTGACATGTAGTGAAGAGAAATAAAGTAGGGTGAGGACCTTGGGAGGCTTTGAGGGAAAAGTTGACTCTTTTTCAATAAAGTATTCAGAGAAAGACTCTGTAATATAGTTGCATTTCAAAATGACAGGAGAGTCAAGATGGCACAAGTCTGGGGTACCTGGGGTGAGGGTGAGTATTCAAGTTAGTGGACTAACAAGAGATGAAGGCTCTGAAGGGAGAACTTGCTTGCAGGCTCTGAGGACATAAGAAGCCAACATAGCAAAGCTACAAGGGGAGTACTAGTGATGGTCAAGGCTGCAGAGGTGAGGTGAGAGGGAAACCCTGTTGCTTTGCAAGCCATCATAAAAACTTTGACCTTGACTCCAAAGGACGTGGAAAGCCTTGGGGGATTTTATTCAGAGCAACATGACCTAATATTTTCAAAGGTAAACCATAACTTCAGTGTCAAGTGTAAACCTATAGGGATCCAGAGCAGAAGCATAGACATCCATTACAATGATCTAGCACAACCCTAATCTGTCATTATGGCTAAGCTCTTAGAATGATCTAGGTTCAAGATGACTATGGCTCAGACTGGATGGGAAATAACAATATTTAGGGGAAAAGGTCATATTTTGAACCCAAGAATTGATGCTAGATTGATATGAAAAACAAAGATGTTTTGGGTGGTTTCAAATTTGGGCTATGCGTAAGAGGGATGGTGCTGCCATTACCAATACTAGGGAAACATTATGGCTAATTTTGAAAGGAGAGCTCAGAGTTCATTTTGAGAATCCTTTCAAGTGTCGAAATGGAGTGTAGAATAGGAAGCCAATGACACGAGCCTGAAAGGCAGAGAAATATCCTGGCTGGCAATGTGCATTTGGGACTTGTCAGTGCCAAGAAGATATTTAAAGCCAGCCAGAAGGTGGAGGTCAATGTATAAAGAATATCAAGAAAGAAGAGCTAAGGATCAGACTTGAAGGACAGACATAGTTAGACGTATAAAGGAGGTCAGAGACACTGCAGAGGAGACAAACCATAACTACAGTAGTAAGAGAAGATCTGAAGGGAAAGAGAACAGTTCCGAGTCGTGGGTAGTGTAAATACATAAAATCATGTTTATATTGATGACACAAAGGTGGAACCAAAGTTGTCCAAGGGACAAAGGGAACAATCAGGAAGGAGGGAGAAAGAAAGAAAGACAGACAGACAGAAAGAAAAAGACAGAAAAAACAGGAAGGAAGGAAGGAAGGAAGGAAGGAAGGAAGGAAGGAAGGAAGG
>JADRCD010230813.1:15307-28403 GCA_019843815.1 Montemys delectorum
AGGAAGGAAGGAAGGAAGGAAGGAAGGAAGGAAGGAAGGAAGGAAGGAAGGAAAGGAAGGAAGGGAGGGAGGTAGGGAGGGTTGGCTTGGGGGGGAGAACTATCCAAATGGTATTGTGGACATGCATGAAAACAGTCTTATAAAATACTAAATAATTAAAATAAAAATGTTGGAGCTCTGGGCAAGAAAGGCAAGCTGTCACCTTCCAGTATCTGATGTAACCTTAAGTCAGTTTGGCTGAGCTTTTCAGAACTTACCTTCTCAGCCAACCTCTTGCCTGTTGAATCCTCTTCAGGAGCTCACTGGTGTTTCCTTGAGGCACAGGAGCATCTCTTGACCAGCTTAACCATCTGCCGTTTGGCTTTCTGGCACATACCACAGTCGTACCCTCCCACAAAGCAAAGCACGAAGTACCTATCACCATTGGGCTTAGGAGTGCCTTTTGATTCTATCATTTGTACCTAAATATTTCCCTCCGCCATACACTTAATGTCAATTGATTTTCCCTCAACTTTTAGCCTAAAGGTTACATCTGTAAAACTTGCACTCTCCACAATGTCTGGATTTGTTACTCCTAGAATTCTCTCAGAATTTAACTATTCTCCTTTTTCTACTGTATTTTCATTACTGTATTTTACTGAATGCTTTGTAACATATCTGGTATTTCAAGTATATTTTATGAGGATCTAGGAAGATGTATCAAGATGTATGTTGTTCTTCCAAAGGACCCAAGTTCAATTCCCAGCACCTACATGGCCGCTCACAATGATTTGTAACTCCAGTTCCAGGGGATCTGACATCCTCACACATACACACACCATTCAGGCAAAATACCAATGCACATAAAAATTAATAATTTTTAAAATTACATTAAGAATATATATATTTTATGTTTTATTTTGTTGATGTTTGCAAAGGTTTGTTTTAATTAAGATAATGTTTTATATTAAATTATATTTTGACTGTTCATTGAAATTTTCATATATCTATACAGTATATTTTGATCATATCTATCCCAGCTAGTTCTACTCATATGCTCTTAGGTGTAGGCCACCCACTGGAACATAGGCAATATACTCATAGCCACATCCTTGAGGAGAATGGTTATCACTCACTCTGCTCTCATCAAATGCCTGTACCCCATGTACCAAGTGATCAGGGACCTCTTTCAAATCCATGCTGGAGCTTTACCTAGTTTGATCCTAGGGATGTCTTGGTCAGGTGACTAATAGTCACTATGAGTTGCTGTATGCATAATCTGTGTCATATCCAGAAGTCAGCTCTCTATTTATCAGCTCTTACATTTTTTTCCCAAGCCTCCATTCTCCATGTTCCTGAGACTTGGATAGGTATGTGGATTGATGTATATTGTTCATCCACAGCTTGGATGAACTGTTATGTTGAACTGTTATGAGTTTTTGTATTGATGGCAATCCACTAGCCCTACCCCCTCAAGAAGTTTCCTTGATCATAAGTTAAGAGCAACACAAATCTAATAGTTACAAGCATACATATTTAGAAAGCAGTTTGACAACATGATCACCTAGTAAAACACCAGTGATAGGTTTCCTCCTAGGCCCTAGGGCCTCCTCACACTTGGGCTGTTGACCAGCTTTATAGTAGCAGGCATAAAACCCCTCCGGTGATGTGGGTCTTTTATACAATTGGAAAGCAGTCAGTTGCCTTCAGAACCATCAAGCCACAGTTGCACGAGTAGGTGCTTCTTACCTGGAAGGCAATGGTAGTAGATTCCTGTGCTAAGACCACTGATGCATTTTATTCCTCAACAGTCTACCCAAAACCTCCTGGCACAATATAAGTGAGTCATCAGATAGAGAACTTCCTGGTTGGTTAAAGCTAATTTCTTTATGTCTTGCATCCAAAGTAAATGATGTCTTTAGTAACAGAGATTTAAGCACTAGCAATATTTTCTGTTATTTTAGGTGCCCATGGGGGTCTTTCTGACCAGTAACAGATAGGGAGGCACCCTGTTACTGGCCCTAAGATTTTCATTTAAAAAATCATGTCTTCTGTCAGTAGGAAACTCATTTAAAGGACTTTTATTCAAACAGGCATATATGTACATACACACAAAAATATATACATGCACACGTACATACTCACACATATATAGCCATTATATTTTAATTATCATACAAACTAGTGGATTTCCATAAGGTTTCTTCATATATCCTTAGCTTCGCCTAATCTACTCCTAAATTTGTTTTATTTTGAAACCTGGCCTCACTATATAGCTCAAGCTAGTCTGGAACTCAGGAAGCCTACCTTAGTTTCCTGGTTGCTAGACTTACAAATGAGTGCCAATATAGAGTTGTGTTTATCGCTTTATTTTTTTGCCTTAATAGCATTACTACGGTCAAAAAACATTTGTTTTGTTGAGTTCTTATTTTGAGGCTTCCTATTAATTCTTTACTGAGCATTTTGCTGTTAAAGTGCAAAATCAAGATTTTTGTTTCTAGGTAACCAAATGTATTCACTTATGTAGTAGGTATTTGTGATATACAGAGTTGTGGCTCAGTGAAATGTGAAGGAGGAATCAGAAGTATATTCTCCTTACAAGACGAAAGATGGGGGCTTTGAGAAAAAGGAAAAGGGAGAAGGTTGAAGAATCACCCACCTACACTATACAGTGGAAGATAGCCCACAGACTTGTATCCTGAAATAATTTCTACCAGATAATGGCGCGAATGTGTACCTATGGTCTGGAAACTAGAATCCTCTTGTTTTTACTGAAGAAATGTCCACCTCCTGTGTCAGTTCACAGTGCATTGCCTGGCAAAGTTTACCAGCGAGGCACCTACTCAGAAGATGGAAGCTCAGCACTTGCCCACATGGGCTCAGTCCCTGGCTATCCCGCCTCAGCTGTAGACATGAATAGCCCGTTCAACCCTCAGAATTGTCTTCGGCCCATTCCTTTCAATCCTCAGCGATCCCTGGGCCCTCGTAAGCTAGCATGAGGCTCCTAGCTATGCTGCTGTTCTCCCAGCTACACTGTGAAACACTTTCTCCCTTATTTTGGCTGTCATTTTTCCTCATCCCGTGCTGATTATTTTCAATTACATAAGTACAGCACTTTCCACAAATTGCATGATTGGCTTTGTCCTTCCAAACCCTTCTTCCTCTAAATCAATTCAGCACATATATGTGTGCAACATTTGTAATTTTCTCAGCATTTTCAACTTTTTATTTATTTATTTATTTATTTATTTACTCTCTGATTTCTAGTCTTTCATAAGTGTCTGCTTTTTCGTACTACCATTTTCAATGATTTCGGTGGCTCTGTCCTTAATAGGAATAATGGGATTTTGTTCATTAAGTACCTCAGAACTGAGCAAGGACACAGAGAACAAGCGACAGATCCCTGTGTACTTTAGCATCAGCATAACACCAGGGTACCCACTGTAATTGCGAATTCACAATCACTCCTTCCTTCCCCAGTGCACTGAAATTTATAGAGTTGATGTTTTCAGTGGTCAGAAGAATGTTAAAGGACAACATTCAAATTGCACTCTCCAGTCTCTTTTACCTTGTCTTTCCCCTGTTACTAATAGTGCAGTACTTTCACTGTTTGTTCAAAAACTAGAATTGCCAATTAAAGTACAGGACTACAGAACCATTTACTTAAATTTGAATTTCAGGTAAACACTTCATAAATAATTTTAGCGTGAATGTATTGGAGTTATTACATGGAAAACACATATAAAAATTGCTCGTTATTGAACTGAAAAATTTAGATTTACTTCTATATTTATTGGGGTAGGGTCTCAAAGCTATAGCCCTGGCTGGCCTGGAACTCACTATGTGGAACAGGCTGTCCTTGAACTCAGAGAGATCCATCTGTCTCAGCCTCCTGGGATTAAAGACATGCACCATTGCTCCCAGCTAGTTCTGTACTGTTATTCATTACCTCTAACACCCCTGCTTAAAGGAGAACAGACACATGCCTAAATATTCATAAATTACATGAATTTATGAATTGCCAGTCTCAGAAGATCAGGTAGGACTAAAATATGCCATTAATAGAAGAGACTTCCTTTAAGAATGAAAAGGTAGGAGGAAAACCTTCCGAGATTTGATGAGAGTGTGGTGTGTAGGAGGAAGGGTGGATGACTGGTGTTGCATTACCAGATGGGATAGAACCTTACAGGGATTCCACCAGGGAACAGACTCAGTACAAAGAAGCCAGCAATTAGGAGGTCTGCAAGTGGCAATGCCAGGATAGTGTTTTACGTTCTTGTGTGGTCAACGACTGAGGCAGGCAGGCAGGGAGAGTTCCAGGCAGAAGAGGTTGTGGAATACAGGCATTAGAAAAGTTGTCTTTCATTGAAAATAGGTAGTAACAGGGAGTATAGACTCTTTATGACATGTGTGAGAGAGCAAATAACTAAGTGAGCCAAAACAAAATCAAAGATGATTCTTGTGTGTTGAGCCCAGTCACTGCTGGTATCATTACCAAAGAAAAAAAAGAAAGAAAAAAGAGAACTTATGAAGGAAAAAATGCCCAAAGGCATGAGAATGACAAATCCTTAAATCAGATGACAAATGTGAGACCTCAGGCCACAGTGAAGGTAATTGTGTCCAGCAAACAAGAAGACATGAACATGGGTCTTCTGAGGAGATTGACAGATCTTTGCCTGAGACTGGACAGGACTAGGAAGTAGTTGGCACTGTCTGTATGTGAGTGATTATCCAATTAGAGAAACTGAAAAGGGAAAAGGGGGCCAATAATGGAATTTATAGCCTGTACTTACAACCAGGAGAATACAGGTTCTTTGCTAAACAGCAAAAGAGGAACAGGTAGGAAAAGCAGGGGAGTCAAGTTGAAGGGTTGCCCATTTAGTGATGGGACTCAGATAGTTTTGTCTCACTGCAGAGCCATGGAAAAGGCAGAGATCTTCACTGCTGATGAAGAGTCAGATAGATGGGCTTCAGAGTGGAATGGGGCTGTGGGTGGATACAGACTCAAAAGGGTAAGAGACATGAAATGACAAAGCAGAAGGACTTCATTTCAAAAGATATAGTCTAGCCTGCCTATGATAAAGGATGCCAAGTAAATTCTGATAAGGAGCTGTGGATTTGATACTTTGTATTCTTGAAAACTAGAAAATATAGACACATATAGATCCTATGGAGCCTTTAGAGTAAAGAACAAGAAAGACAAGTGAATAATGAATATCTACACTCCTTTCCCTGGAGGGACTCAAGAGGCACTATGTCATGGTTTACTTTAGGACAAGTAAATGGGAAAAACATTTTCCATGCATGGTAGAACTATTTGTACTCCTAAAGCTTTCTTCAGCTTTGCACATGTGTTGGTTTTACTAAAACAAACACAAAAACAAATAAAACAAACAGAAAAACAGTGTCTAGAAATACCTGGTCAGTGACATTGGTAAGCATGCATTCACGAATGCTTAATGTTTTAAATTCTGGAAATATTACAAATAAAGAACTAAGATCTCAGGAGAAGGAAGAATAGAAGGTGTGTCTCTGAGAAGTCGGTCAGAGTAAGCTAAGGGAGGGATTTGCAGAGAGATGAGTAGAGGAACAAGACTCCACCATAGGCAGCGGGGGGCAAGATGCCACTGTGTGGGACCTGGAAAATGCAAGGATAAAAGAGTAAACATGGAGCCGTATCCCTGTGGATGCAGGAAGGGACTAAGTCAGAGCAGGTCTGCCTAGGAAGGGGAAAAGAAAACACATGCCGAAACAGGGATGTTTTGAGCTGTATAGGAGTTTCCGTGGGATTGCCTCTGTGTTCTCAACATGAAGGAAGATAGATGAGAATCAGGGGGTCTTAGAGAAAGAGGAAGAAGATAGTGACAGTTGCAGCGGTTGTGTTATTTGGCCAGGAGACATGAGTAGCATGATGCTTGTGCTACTAGGAAGACCCTGGGGAGCTTGCACAGTATCCAATGTCTGATGTTAGCCAGGAGAGATGTGACTTTCTCTAATCTAATGGGGCAGGGTCACTTAGATACCTGTATAGGAGAGAGGAGATATGAGGAAAGAACACAGTAAGTAATGCAGGTTAACAGTTAGGGACTAAAGGTGGCTGTATGCTCAGACCTGGGCTTGGCTGTTTTCTAATTATGAAACCATAGGTAAGGGACTAGTTCCCTAAGTTCGTGTCACTAAGTGCTGGTTTCTGAGTAGTCCCTTCTATCTAGAGCAATGTTTCTAAACTTGTGGGTTGCAACCCCTTTTGTGGGTCACATATCAGATATCCTGCATATCTGATATTTATATTAGGATGCATGACAGTAGCAAAGTCACAGTTATGAAGTAACAATGAAAATAACTTTATGGTTGGGATCCACAGTTTTAGGAAGGTTAAGAACCACTGATCTTAAAGGGGGCATGCAGTATAATTAGAACAGAAGTAAGCGGGAATGGAGCATGACTAAAGGTATGACATTGGAGATAGACCACTTGGAATTCACTCTTCGCTCTACCACTCACTGATCATGAAACTTGGCGCAAGCATATCATCCTTTTCTTACCTTGATTTATACACCTAAGTGAGAACATTTGCTCAATGTCATAGGAGTGAATGCTAAGTATAAAATGCTAGCACGATGCCTGGTATACAGAAAGCACTATTTGACGATTTCCTACACTGCCACTAATTATAATGAAAATCAGCAGCTACAATAACAAGAATGAGGCATTCGAAGATGGAGAAGTTGAAAAGTGGAGACATTAATTGGAAGCTAAGAGGTCAGGATTCACCAAGAGTTACAAAGTGTAACTGACATCGATTACCATGGCTGATCATAGCTGACCATTTCAAAGGTATTTTCCGATAAGTTAAAGGAAATTCTTATTGCTTCTTGGGAACAGCAAGGATACACAGTGCTCCCAGTAACTTGGGAAATGTTCTAGTAGGTCTGTGTGCCAGTGGCACTAGGCCCACTGAAGCGGCCTCCTGGGCTGCCAGTTGGTTGACTTTCTGTGGGATGCTGCCTCAGCAGTTGGCTTTTGTGTCTTCCATTTGTTTCCCTTCTCCCTGGCTTCTCCTTCTGAATATTTTTTCTTTAAGTGTAGATTCCTTTGCAGTTCACCTCCCCTTTCATTAGCATTCAAATTTGTTTACCTTATTTTCTCCAATGGAAATGGTGGTCACTCTAGGACACCCACTAAGAGATGAAGCAGAATACCATGGTTTAAAATGCATTCAACATGCTCCTATATTAATTCTTTATAGCTTGTGTCCTGAGGATAGGTTCTAGTCTGATATATGTTAAATATGAGATATGTTCAATTTATAACACGTGAATTGAGATAAAGTTCCATCAGTAAGAAGAACTAACACGCCTTTCACATTGGAGTCTAGGAAGCATGGGGCAGATCAAGTAAACTGCTGTGGCTTAAGTCATTAGGGATGTTGGTTACTACAAATGCCTAGAAAGGGCTGTCATTCATAAATGTGTTAATATAAAAGGGATTTCAAAGGTGAGCTTGTCATTTCCAGCCAACCCTGATTTAAGAGAAAAAAAAACTAAAATAAAATAATTGCAGACTGTTATAAAGTCCTGCTAGTTTTTAGATGCTTCCTGAAAGGATATTTCACAATCTACTACAAAGACAGGCTTTATTTTATCATCCCTCATTATAGGAAAGGTCATATTAATATCCAACCAGACACCAGGTTGTTTTTATAAAAGGCTGTGTCTTCCCTTTCTATATCTTCCTTTTGGATTTATCAATATGGCAGAAAACTTAGGGTACTAGCTTCTTCCTTAATGGACAGTCACTGAGAGCCTACTATGGGCCTAGTTTCTTCTTGGAATAACCCCTTATACATCCTGTCACCAAGAACAAATGCTGCCCTTTCCTTCCCGAGGTCCTATTTATCTTTGGACATGCCTCTATGTGTGCTTTTCACTGCATACATACGCTCCTTCATGCTTTCTTTGGAACCTGGAATGGCAAGTTTCTCAGTCAGGAATTTTGGTTGTTTTTTGTTGCGTTGTCTATAGATGTAGATTATACATAACTTCTTTTGTTCTCGGATATGCTGGCACCTTCCATGCTCTGCCTAAAGCTTTTGTGACTTTTGGTAAAAAGACAGACGGTAGGGATAAAGAGAACAGGAAAGACAACAGGAACACAATGGTATGCGAAGCCCTGCTTATGAAATACAAAGGTGTGGAGGCAGCCTATGCCCACAAAGGCAGAGCAGCCCTGCTCAAGCCAATGCTTTTGTTCAGAATCACTTTGAGCCCAGCAAATCAGCAATTCTGCATCTGTGAGGAGACTGATAGTTATAAACACAACTGTACAAATGGAAAGGAAATTCTTGAAGCAGAGATTTGAAAATTGCCCCAAAACTTTAGTTTATTTAACACTTTGCTTCTTCAGTGTGAGACCAGACAAGTAAGCAGTAAAGAGTTCTGTAGAATGACTAGCAAAGTACTATGAAAAAAACTGCTTCTAAGGAGTACAAAGTTGTTAGGAAGAACAACCCAGCTATCATTCAAATAATTACCAATAAAAAGTACAGTCCAAAATGCGTTTTTGAGAACTACAAGCCCTATAAGTTCTAAAGCTCATAGGTCGGCAAAGTTGGCTGTGCATCATCACCCCAGAGAAAGTGGCCTCAAGCTGGCACTTGGGAGGTGGGTAAATAAGGATGAACAGCTACTAGTGGATGCCCAGATACTACACTGACCAATGTGCAGAGACTTCTGTTAGCAGCACCAAACTGACAAGTCAGTCAAGTACAGTTGAATGTAAGATGATAGTACAATGACGACGGGGCCAGGAACAAAAGCACAGGGGTAGATGTAGAGGCAGCTACAGGTCCTAGGAAGTGGCTTGCTATGCTATGCAATTGTGTGTTCTAAGAGATCCCTTCAAAGGGATGCTCACTTCCCCCTAGCCAAGCCAATGCTCTCTGCATCTCTCCTTGACTGTTTATTGTTGCATGTGTAGCTGTAACACAGACATACATACATACACCTATATCCTGCTCCTTCTTCTGGGAAGCCAGCGTAGAAAACATGGAACTAAACCTTTGGTCCTTATGAGCTCAGTTCTGAATGCAAAGAGAAGATCTTTATTAGCTATCCCGAGACCTATACTGGAACAATGTATACTCTTGGAAATATGAGATGGCAGTTGGTAGAGGGGAAGTAATAATGCTTAGCACAAACAGGCAGATAAAGAAGAGAAGATAGAAGTGAAGAGGAAGAAGGGAGTACGAAAGTTCAACTTTCACAGAATTTGAGCCTTGCGTGTGGATTTTAGGCTAACGCTCTCGAGATAGGGCAAATAGTGTTGAGTAGTTGTGATATTTTAAAGCTGAGCCCAAAATACAACTACGCAGAGCCTCTGGGTGGGGCTGATTGTATGGCTTTTAGACAAGAACTGCCTGAGGAGGTGGACCGTTTGAACTCCATGCAAACTCATGACAAAGTTGTCCCTGACAAGATGGAATCAGTGCATCCTGTACTTTGAGACTCCCGGGTTATTTCCAGTGAAATGCATACCATTTTGTTCCCCTTTCTATAGGAACACCTTCCCAGTAGCTGCTAGCTTTCCCTGGGATCAGAGTAAATTTTATAAGGGCCAGTGCTCACCTGCAAGTCCAGCAGCCTTCTGTCCCTATCCTAACCAATGTCCCTCTAGTCAATATTGTTAAGAATTTATTTTTCCTTCATCTTGTGCTTTCATATGTGTTTTTCTGTTGGTGTGTACATGTGAGTTCAGGGGTCCACAGAAGTGAGTATCAGATGTCCCAGAGCTGGAGTTATAGGCAGTTGTGAGCTGCCCTGTATGAGTGCTGAAAATAAATGCTTGGGTCCTCTCTCTGCAAGGCTGCTTTTAAGCACCGAGCCTTCTCTCTGCTACCTCTACTCATGTAAAATATTGTTAATTTAATATTTTGTTCTTATGACTTAAGTTAAATGCTTGTGCACATTTTCCTAGGAGAGGAAATATGGCGATTAATACCCAGCGCTAATCCAAAAGGAAAGGCTCAAGAATGATGGAAACTCTGGTTACTTGTGTATCAAGGACCAAAATGGAAATCTGGGAAGGGAGGACAGCTTTCTCTTGCCTCCCTGATTTGTATCACTGTCCTAATGCCCAGCGATTTCCATTTTCATTTCAGGCATTTTTCCTTTGGTAACCCTACCTCCACTGCCACTATCCCACTCCACCTATCTACCTCACTCCCTCTTTGTCCCCTCCTGTCCTTCCTGGTTTTGTGCTTGGGACTCTAAGAATACCTTTGCCTCTGCTCTCCAAACTTAGCAGCGGAAGCTTAGAACTTAGCGGAAACTTAGAAGCGGCTGCAGTAAGTGCACAGCCAGGCTGCTTCCCTGCGCATGCTCCTTTGCTGCGAAGGAGTGTACACCCCCAGCAGCACCCTTTTCAATGATGGTATCATCGCTCAGCAATTTCCAAGGAAAGAGAAAGAGCTAACTGGTCTCAATCCAAAGTCAGCTCACCGTTGCCTGTGTCCTGGTGTGATGTGTCTGCTGCACTCAGTGTGCTTTCTGCCCTGAGTAGGATTCTTCCCTCCCAGGAAACACAGGGATGGGAGCAGAGGCAGGTTGGTGAACGCCCCGCCCCCTGTTTCTCCGGAAGACAGGCAGGAATGGAAATTCTGCACCGGTTCATTGTGCTCACTGTCTGGATGGTGAGAACAGAAGGTCTGCCAGCCCGCCTTGGGTTATCCCAGAATTAGAACTGAGCTCTATATCATACTGCGTTACATGGCACATCTTGATGATGCTCTGCTTATTAAATGTGTCTCTGAAACTTCTGGCCTTTCAGCTCCGACTCCCTCTGAGATCTGTCCTCCTTGCCCGCTGTTTTTATGTGTTTACTGCACTGTTGCTGGTTTGGTTCTGCTTGATCTCCTCATTCACTCTTTAATTTGGTAATACCTTATTTTATGGCCCACTACCTTTGTTGAAAATAGATTCACTCTGTACATGTATGGCTCACTTTACCCACTTGATAAGTACAATTTTGAGGTATGGGAAATGCATAGTAAGTGTTATGCAATTACAAGGCAAATATATGATGTGTTTCTTTTATCCCCTCAGCCCAACACTGGGTGTCAGAATAATTATTTTGGACCCATTACATGCACTTACCATATAATCTGTTGGAAAATTAATTATGTAGTTAGTTCTTGCCACCTTTCTTTTCCATACACTTTAAGATGACACCTCTTTTAGGATTAGCTTGTTTCAGATAATTCCCCTAGGTTGAATTATAATAGCCGTTATCAATCTGCTTCTGGGATGAACCACACCTGATATGTATCTGGAAAAGGATGGGAATTCAGCTGCAGCATATCCGGGGTTGGGGGGTGGGGAGACATCCACATCCTAAAATTAAACTAACGTTTTTATTTTTGCTTTGCCCATGCATTCAATAGGATGGAGTAGGAGAGGTATGGGAGAAACAGCATGTGCCCCTGAGAGAACAGTCCCCTAACAATAAAGTGTTAGAGTCTAGCATTGCATTGCTATCAGAAAACATTGACCATGGACACAAGAGCCCTTGGCAACCAAGATATTCATGTTTCACATAAACATTGCTCTCATGATGATTGCATATGCTAAACCAACATTATTACTGTGCTCTGACTCTGAATATTGGTATCAAAGTTGACATATTTGTAAACCCTGATCTTTTCTCTTTTAACTCACAAACCATGTTAATGTCCTACCTTAGACAGCTCTGTGTATATGCATGTGCCCCAGACCCCACATGAGCAGAGAACATACCCTTTTCTTTGTCGTTTGTGTGAGTCTGTTTTCCCTTGAATAAAAAGTCAAATATAAGAACACTTTTCAGGTAACTATGACTTCTTCAACTAAGTTAAGGAGCTATTTTTTCTTACTAGAAAAAAAATGTTATGTTCTTTGCAAAATTGATCCTCTGCAAGTCTATTATATGATAAGCTACCTCAATGCAGTTATATTAGACTAGCCTTGCTCTGATTTATACGAGGAAGTTTAGAAACACAGCTATTGTGTAAATGAGAGTATAATGTATAGCTAGCTTTCTCTCTCTCTCTCTCTGTGTGTGTGTGTATGTTTTCTTTTTTTTTCTTTTTTATTTTTTTCCTGATCAATAGCCTCCAGACTCAACAGAACACCATGTTATGTCCTGGGGTGGCTCCATGCCTTGAACCCATGTTAGCCACTCAGGACTTCTCTTGTGTCTTTCAGGCATTGAGAATGCCAGCGACATTGCTTTGTACTCGGGCTTGGGTGCAGCTGTTGTAGCCGTTGCGGTCCTGGTCATTGGTGTCACCCTCTACAGACGGAGCCACAGTGACTATGGAGTGGACGTCATTGACTCTTCTGCATTGACAGGTGGCTTCCAGACCTTCAACTTCAAAACAGTTCGTCAAGGTCAGCGGCATAGGTCCCCCAACACCTCATCCTCAGGATCACTGGCTGCACTCACACAGGTGTCCTCCAGATTCGTGACACTGTGCGAAGGTAGCTCTTGGTCCTGGGAGCCGCTACCAAATTGTTTCCATTCATTAACACACCAAATTTGATAAAAATGATCTTCTTGGTCCTCAGTAACTTGGAGGATATATGGGTCTCAATTCATTATTGGCAACATTCAGTGAAACATAGATCAACATTTGATTCAGAGCACTCAGTTGCTCACTGCCTCTCAAATTAGCCAACTTCATCTTTGAAGAAACCTGGTTTTAGTTTATGTGTTTAATTTTATTAACTAAAATACTGAGTACTACAAGCTAAGACACAGCCCCACACCACAACTACCCAAGACCTTTATTACATTGGCTTTTAAATTTCTTTAATTTCAAATAAATAAATAGTGTTGAGATGATATGTGAGGGATCAGGTAGATGGGGACAAAATGAAATACTAGCCTAAATTACTTTCAGCTATTGCCAAGTCTGACCAATCTTTTGTTGTGGGGGAAGAAACATTTTTCATGTCACAATACAGAAATGCTCTTTTTCAGAACAGAGAGAGTCATTTAATCCTCTATTATGAACCAAACCTATTCCTGAATACAAGGTGGGGATGAGACACATTTGGTTTTAATTTTAGGCAAAAAGAAA
>JADRCD010230813.1:30143-55262 GCA_019843815.1 Montemys delectorum
CTCTCTCTCTGTCTCTCTCTCTCTCTCTCCCTATCTTCCTCCTTTCTTCTTCTCTCTTCTCTCTCTCCCCTCATGTGTGTGTATATTTTTCCTGCATGTATTTTCTCTGTCTCTGTATTTCTCTCTGTCATCTGTTCTGTCTCTGTTTCTGTCTCTGCTATGTTTTTCCTTTGTGTTTTCTGCCTCTCTGTCCCTCTGTCTTTTTCTCTCTGACCCCTCTGTCTGTCAGTCTCTATCCAACTATCTCTCTCTGTCTCTGTCTCTGTCTCTGTCTCTGCCTGTCTGTCTGTCTGTCTGTCTGTCTGTCTGTGTGTCTGTCTGTGTGTCTGTCTGTCTGTCTGTCTGTCTCTCTTTCTCTCTCTGTGTATGTGTGTGTGTGTGTGTGTGTGTGTGTATGTGTGTGTGTGTGTGTGTGTATTTATCTGGGTGTTTTCCATGTCTGTGCTTAAGTATCAGAAATAATTTTCCCCATAAGCTAGGAAAGTCTTTCAAAAGTAGCCAAAAATTAAGATGTGAGTTTTTAAAGTCTCCATGGAAACTGCTGTTTCAAACTGTTTTCAAACGTGCTCTGTTCTTCAGTCCCACTGTTTTCCTAGGGAAGACTACAGACAAGAGCAAGGTCATCATCTGTTGAACCCAGTGTGGTCATGTTAAAAAAAGACTGCTTGATGGTGGCTGCATCTTAGCACAACAGCCTCAAGGTGGCAAGGGGGCACCATCAAAGGGCCATTAGAGTTGTGTTATCTTTTTGTCTATTTTCTCTGTGATTCTTGATTCTTAGCACATCCCAACAAGGGGTGGAAAAACCCATGGCAGTAGATCCCCTCATGGCACTGTTACAAATTAGGAAAATAGAAAAACAATAGAGACTAATACAAAACAACCTAGAATCGAAACATTTTCAAATATAACATATTTGAAACATGTTTTTTGGTCAGATCCCAAAGGGATATTGCTTAATATGATTTGGGTTTCTACTTGAGCTGTCATATTGACAAACTGGTACGGGTGGGAGTCGGGGGAGTGAGGGTTATTCTGTTATTTACTAATAAATGGGATTACTTCATCATGAGAAAATATCACAGCCTTTTTAATATCTGGCTTGGAAAAAAATGGTGAGCCCAGCAGATGACTAGAGCACTGGGCCAATTTCTCCTGTGTTTTATGAAGACTGTTTTGTTCATTTTTTTTAAGCCAGAAAGGTACCTTATAATCCAAGCCACTCTCTCTTAGAGCATTCTTTCCCTCGAAGAGTGACATATGTGATGTTCAAGGACATTCACCCCTCAGACTTAAAGAGATTCATAAAGTCCCCTGAACTATTTGCTCCAAAGCACATTTGATCTCCCAGCTCCAGGAGCTGCTCAGAATTCTACAAGGAATTTTCCACTTCTGTGGGCTCCCATATGGAGCACCAAAAGTCACTACACTGTGGGCTCCTGTGTGCAGCACTGAGAGTCACTACACTGTGGACTCCCGTGTGCAGCGCTGAGAGTCACTACACTGTATGCATCCTGTGTGCAGCGCTGAGAGTCACTACACTGTGGGCTCCTGTGTGTAGCACCAAGGGTCACTACACTGTGGGTTCCCATATGCAGCACTGAGAGTCACTACACTGTGGCATCCCTTGCTAGTTGAAAGGAACAGATGTTATTTTTGCTCCTAACTGGACTGCAAAACATCTTTCTGGTTTTTCTTTTTCTATTTTTTTTTAACCTTCTTTTTTTTAGCCAATTAAAATAATCACACAAATACTACCTGTGGCAAGTTGCCCTAATCCAGCGTCAGACATGTTTGTCTTGAAAAGGAAGCATGTGCAGAGCTTTGGATGTGGGGGCAATGGGGATATGACATTCAGAAAATGACTTGGAAGGTCAGAGGTCCCCATTCCCAGGCACTGGTGTGGTTCCATCTAGATTAGTAAGGGCAGCTAAATACCAAACAGAACATCCAAAGCCTATGCAGGATCTTCTCCCTTTAGTAGAGGCAACTGCAAAAAGAGTCATGGAGGTGTCTTTTAGTGTCTGAGTGACAGATCATTTTTTTTTTTCTTACCAGGAAATTCTCTACTCCTGAATCCTGCCATGCAGCCAGATCTGACTGTGAGCCGGACATACAGTGGGCCCATCTGCCTGCAGGATCCACTGGACAAGGAGCTCATGACAGAGTCCTCACTCTTCAATCCTTTATCTGACATCAAAGTCAAAGTCCAGAGTTCATTCATGGTTTCCCTGGGAGTGTCTGAGAGAGCCGAGTACCATGGCAAGAATCACTCGGGGACTTTTCCCCATGGAAACAACCGTGGATTTAGTACAATACATCCCAGAAACAAAACACCATACATCCAAAATCTGTCATCACTGCCGACAAGGACAGAGCTGAGGACAACTGGTGTCTTTGGCCATTTAGGGGGGCGCTTAGTAATGCCAAATACAGGTGGGTGGTAAGTGTGTGTTTGCATATTTTCTTTGCTTGTGTAAATACTTTTTTATAAGTATGCAATAATCAAATCCATTTGGGAGTGAGCAGCAAAGGCTGGGGCTGCACTTAATGTACAAAGGAGCCTAGAAGTGTAGCTAAAATAGGGCAGAACCTTTTCTCTGCCTCCCAACAGGACAGAACACTACATTTGATGCTGTTGAATGCCATTGTTTAGCATGATACCCATCAGGTGGCATGGATATGCCCCTGGGTTTGAGATCCATTGGAATATGTTACCTAGGGCATGATAAGGAGCAAAGGAACACAATTCTTTTCTACAAATGACAAGCACCATATTTAGCCAAAGCACATGTTTGCACTGACAAATAATTTAGCACAAGGACAGTCACATTTCTCGGGCTCTTGTCTATGAGCATTCTCCATGCCAGGCACCCTTGATAATTATTTTGACTATTTTTAAGTTATTATTACATTGGTTCTTGGCAAGCAGTGATGATGAATCATTGCATTGTTGCTCTTTAAAGTTCAAACAATAGTTGTAGCGCTATGCCACAAGCACAACTCATTTTTAAGTATGTGTTTCCCTTCTTTGGGTTTTAAGAGAAGAGATATCTCTGGATATTTGTAGTGGATATTTCAGATCCCTGGCATAGATTACTTTAAAAATGGCATTCCCTAGTTGTCACTTGATCTTCACAGTTGCCACCTGAGGCCAGAGCAGAGGAAAATGAGATTGGTTTCTTCTCATAGTCCTAAGATATGGGAGGCAGGTGAGTCTCGTGGTGGATATCAAAAGCAGAGAGGATCAGGAACATTGGATCTAGCCATGTTCTTAGATAGAAACTGAGTATTAAGCCAGTGATCAATGAGTGGAGATGACCAGAAATTTATCTCATGAAATGAAATCTGTGACAGGATTGGTTTCCCACTATGACTGCAGCTACCTTATCTGTCTGGTGGTTTAGACATGAAACTGAACTTTCTCTTCACTTGAGAATTTTTGCCTCATTCTATCCCAAATTAGTTGTGTCCTCCCTCACATAGTTTCACAATATAACTTACTTCTGGAAGATAGCCTCAGTTGCAGCTCTAGAAATAATGATGTTCACCAATCTACCTTGCCAGTGTTTAGGGCATGCTAGGATTCTTGTTTCCAATATGTTTGAGTGCCCCATCTGATTGTCAATATATGATGTCATTCTAATTTTTGCCACTAGAACATAACTGACCAATAGGACACTTTCTTTTAGAAAGACGTAACCAGCCTTATTTATCACATAAATTAGTATAACAGTATAAAAATGGAACATGCAACCCTTGTCCTACCAAAGGCTAGGATGTGAAATCAGAGTCATATGAAGCCAGTGAGTTACCATACCTTTATCAAAGCTCCTCATGCATGTTCCCATCCTCATGTATACAGGGTTCACATGTGTCTGTTTTTACATATATTGAGCTAGTGACAAGAGCAAACTATTCATTGCCCATATTTGCTTAATTTTCAATGAAGAAAACATGGAAATGAAAAGCCTGGGTGAACGAGAAATATTTCTTTTCCCTTGCATCTCCCTTGAAAAACTTCCATGTTGAAAACTTAAAACTCAGATAGCTTGTCAGCGATCCCCACCCCGTTCCACCATGAATGACGGGATGTTTTCAAGTCTCCTGACAGAAACCACTGGACAAGATTGAAGCCGCATATTGCAAATGAGTTTTAAGAAAAATAAGGGGTGGGGAATTGAAACGTGCTCCTTGGTATTTGCAGGGCATAGATACAAACTATGCCCTGGGGAGCTGAAGTGTCCGGAGAGCATGCCGCAGAAATTAGATTGCTCTAATGCCATCTATCCTGAGTTGCCAGGCGCTGCACTCTGGAACTCATTTATTATGCAAAATATGAAAGTAGAAACTCTGACAGGTGGTTCTATTGTCATATCCAATTTTAAAATGCTGTCAAGAGTAGCGGGTGGAATTGGGGAGCTACATTTTCTTTTAAATCGAAGATCAGTGGTGAATGACATGTTGCCAATAGAGAGTTCTTTAGGGGACCAGAGGCATAAACCCTTCCCACTAGATTTTTTTTTTTTTTTTTTTTTTTGATAATCAGCAACTTGACACAGACATGCTAATGTCCACTGTTCTTCTATCCTTGGCCCTGTGGTTAATTCTCTTCTGCTGCCATGTGCAATGTATGTTGGGGTAGGGAGTATATTTGAAGGCTCATAGAGATCATGATCGAGGGAGAGTGAAAAACTGTAAGGGCCACTTTGTAGAACTGATTCAGGTTGAATCAGGAATATCTTGAATAACGTTTCCATCTAAACATAGGGAATTAAGCTTACCCGAAAGAAATGGGATAGTATAAGTCCAGCAAATAGCCCATGATGACATGCACAAGGCAACATCACTCGGAACCTGGTTTTATACTAAGAATTTTGAATCCTTTGCATATTTGCAATATGTGTATTCTGAGTCCAGCACTGTGCTAAGTGTCATTAATGTAACAGGACAGAGTTGCCTAATTATACACTGAGCCTCTACTGAAGAGTCTTCATGTTTCTTTGTCTTCATGGCAGGAAGACAATGTAGAAGAAGCAACAGAGAAATAAGTGCCAAATTAAGACCAGGCTGAATGACTAGGTTTTTAGGCAACATATGAACCCCTAAATATCCCATTGGCATCTGTGCTCTGTACTAGGAAAGGATGCAGTTACAGTTAAGGAAGAACAGGAAATGTAAGGGGCATCTGATTGGAGGTCCCCAAGCATGTCAATGATAGTTGTCATACTATGGATGTGAAGGTATCAAATGTAAATACCTCTCCTTACTGAGAACATGTGGACAGAATTTTAATGTGTCCCATTCTTAGTTCTAGTGAAAGACGTTGATTATTACTAACATGTTACTGAATAATGGTGTAAACGTGAATCACAGATAACCTGGTTCTCAATAAGTCTCAAGTTCCTCGACTCTGTAGCTGCTAACACAGAGAGAGAAGAACAAGAAAGCTTACCAACAGCAACCTGCATGCTTCCTCTGTGATTATCTCTAACAAAAGGGAAAACCAGTGAAAGCTCCATTCTTCAAAACATAGGAGAAAACCTAAAGATGGTGTTTTGTGTGACGCTCTTACTA
This sequence comes from Montemys delectorum, assembly GCA_019843815.1. Taxonomy (NCBI): domain Eukaryota; kingdom Metazoa; phylum Chordata; class Mammalia; order Rodentia; family Muridae; genus Montemys; species Montemys delectorum. The sequence continues at coordinate 35,721 of JADRCD010230813.1, forward strand.
TTTAGCGAGTTCATTCCTTTTTATAAACAGAAGTCACGTTAAAGAGACTCCCAGCTTTTTCCAGATGTCTTTCTTTGTCCAAAGTAAAGTGTTTTCTTCATAGCTGTCAATAGGAACTGGGGACATTTCAGATGCAAAGGTGTGGCTTCACAGTGACAAAGGCATGAGTATGGTTAAGTCACTGCCACTCCCTTAATCTTTTCCAGCTGCTGTTTACAAAGTTAAAGTCATATCAATTGCAAAATGCAGAATAGAGTATTTCAAAATTGGTCAGACACATTTTTCCCATTTTTTTTAAGATGCAGAAATTCACAGAGCACCTTCCCTAACTTACTTCTAGATTTAGCTTGTAAGACAATTTCATTCCAGGATTGAGGAACTTGTTAGTTTACACATCAGCCCAGATACATTTTCCAGAAATGAGAACAAGATATATAACTATATTTTAAATTTTGGAGAAAGTTAATTAATGGGCTGATAAAGTCTTATGTTTTGGAGTATATTTAGTAGATCCTGGCCTTAGAATGCCAGCAAAATTTTAGATAAAATTGAGCATTGAATATGATCATTTTTGGTCTGATACAGAGCAAGTTCTTGCCCAGAGTTCATCAAGGTTTGGAGTTTATAAATTGGTAGGGGAAACTCCTTTGTAAAGGCATCTATAAGGTGCCCAAATAGCATGTTTTAAAATAACTAGGATATCTCCAAATAACCTTTTGGCTTTCTCTGTCTTAGGGGTGAGTCTACTCATACCACATGGTGCCATCCCAGAGGAGAATTCATGGGAGATTTATATGTCAATCAACCAAGGTGAACCCAGGTAAGAGTCAGAGAAGACTAGCATATCAATGATACCTTGAATATCTACTGGGACTTGTGCAGAAAATCTGAATTTATTGTTCAGGTGAGACAAGTTGGTATGAGGTTGACATGGTGACTATAAAAGGAGTTCAGACCTGAGTTACATCTTAAGGTTATTGGAATCTAAGCAGAAGACATCAAGTGGGAAACAGTGAACTGGTACTCAGATACATAAACAGAAACTGTGCTTAAACTGTCCAACAGTCTCCCCTTTAAAACAAAATTAAATTACCTTTGCAGGTGCTATTTAGTGCAAAGCCCTGTGTATAAAAAGCCATCAGTTGTTGAAATCATGACTCTTCAGGTCCCACAGAGGCTGGGAATCAGTTTCTTAGATGATTTTCCTAAGTGTGAAATATGTGGTCTTCAATAGCTTTTGTGTCTGACAGATTTCAGCAGCATTAAATTCAATTACATGAGCAAATACAAATCTTGTCACATACTCTTGTTTAATGAAAGCAGTTACTGATTTTCTCAGTGCAACTATAGTATTTGTAGAAATGTTGCTTTCTTCCACACAAGATAAAGCTAGCTACTCTTTAGAAGGCAATTTGTCTTATAAACTGGGTACATACCTCTGGCATTTTTAGTCAAAACATCTTGGCTATTTTAAAATAGATTTTCTGTTGTTGTTTTTGTTATGAGTATGGAACACATGACAGAAAAACATGGGGAAAGAAAAAGAGCCCAAAAAACAGATGGTCGAAACAGATTTTGATAGTGATCTATATAGAAGGATTTGTGGGTACCTAGCAATTCTGACTAACTATTTTATGAGGCCTTAGAAGAATCCAAGACCGTTTTCTGCTATCTGGTTATGGAGAAGTCTCCCAGAGGATTTACATGTAGCTGCACGATGACGGGTACTTGAAGAGCATCCTCAGTTGTGTAGAGGTTGGCTCTTTTCTACATCCCTGTAAAGGTGATGATGTCCTAAATAACCCTCTCTGGTAGATTTTGTAATAGACTCAGAGAGTTTGAGTTTGTTTTCATTTGTGGTACTGGACATTGATTCCGGGAACCCAAGAAGGCTAGACAAGTGCCCAAGCAGCGAGCTGTGTCCCTATACAAGGAACAGAGAGGGCTTTGAAGAGTTTCTGCTCCATGGTTGGTTACTTAGATGTAACCTTGGAGTTCTTGGATGAATGGTACCTCTTTTATATTCCCCAGATTTTTACAAAGGATACCTGTTTGGGATTGAAGTTCCTGTCTGTTACCTGTATGATTTTAAACTCCTAATCTTGCAAAAGTCAAGTGCAGTCATCCCTCAGCATCCACAGAGGATTGCATCCAGGACCTTACAAGTACACCCAAATCCCAAGATGTTCACACATCCCTTATAGAAAATGACACAATATGTGCATTTAACCTATGCACATTCTGCAACATGCTTTAAAGCTCCTCCAGATTACTGATACCTTCTGATACTACAGTGTTCTGAGAACAAAGCTCTGTCTATGTTCAGAACAGTCAGACTATTTTTTATCTCAGGTTGATTGTCTACCAATGTGGAAGCAGAGGATATTGAATGGTTACTAAATAAGTTAGAACCAGCCAATCTTGCCTGAGTCATGGCCTCCTGCCAGTTCTGACTTCCCCATCTTCTCCCGTCATTGTAATCTATCTCCTGAGCCTGTATTCGGCTTCTTCCACTCAAACCCATCCCCAGTGCCTTCTGCCTCATTACAGCAAAGCCTGCCTGGGGCTGCTTCCCATTTCTTCAGGATACTTAATTTACAGCTTACCTCCATCCCCATCTCTTTCTGGAAGCTGCCCCTTCTTAACAGGTCAGAAGAAGAAATGTGCCAACAGGCATCAAGTCTATGAAGCCTTAATATGTTCAAAAGGTATTGGAAAGGAATGATTACATGGGGCACCCTGCAATTTTAAGCTAAGAGAGAACACTGCCTATGACCTTAGAGGCTAATAACCTTGAAAGGCAGGTTGGCCTAATGAGGTCACTCCTTGGGCCACCTTTTCTTTTTAAATCCCATGTTAATGGACTGGACTTGCCCATCTGTATCTAGACTATGTGCTTCCTACTGCTCCCTTGGGAGGTGGATACAGACAGGAACCATTTCTTTAAGGGTTGACATCTGTGAGCCATATATACATATATACATATATGTATATACTTAAATCAATTGAACTGTGGATGGTAAGAAGCTATGCTCTCTGTGTTCCGTTTCAATTTGTGGTAACCTGCTGATGGGTCCTGTGTCTCCTCAGGATGATCATTCTAGGCTGCAGGCCATTCTACTTGCTCTGCAATCCGTACTCCCCTTTGAGTGACACTAAGCTATTTGCAAAATGCTGGAAATAGCAAATGCCTTTCTGCTCCCTTTTTGTTTGCTAAGCTGGGATAAATTTTTCTGTCTAAGCCAAGAAGCTGCTTTGGATGTGTGTTCTTTGGCTTTTAATCTTCCTACTAATCAGGAAAAGGCCATTGTACTGTCTTCCTTTGTCATACCACTTGAAAACCCCATTTTCATTTTACCACCATCCATCTGTCAGCATAAGCTTGCCTCTAAATCCAGCACACAGTGAGAATGGGCTGCCCGGGGTTCATTTCCTCCCATCTCTTTTGTTTTGGGGGTGTGAGATTGGATTTGTTGATTCCACTTTCCTAGCAAGAATACAGCAGGATCTTACAAATATCTTTATCCTCTATTTAGATCCTGTCTACCATGCCTTCCGCCTTAGCATGCATTTCGACTGTCCCTCCTTGAGCGTCATCTCCAGTGTAGCAGGGGACTGGTTGAGGAAAATTCTGATTTGATTAATCTAAGTTTTCTACCTGATTTCTATAGCAGTATAGTGGGATCTAAAGATAAAAAAAAATAGCTCTTCAATTCAAGGACACTCACACATTAATGGTTTGGTGTGTGTGTGTGTGTGTGTGTGTGTGTGTGTGTGTGTGTGTTCATATGTGTGTTGGTATGTATATTTGTTTCATGTCCACATGTGCATGGGTTTATTGTTTCAGAGGTAGCAGGTGACAGGTGGCTGCAGCCACAACTAAGAGCGTACATCTCAGACTGCAAGCCAAGGCAGGGAGAGCACTGGGGACAGTGGGAGGATCTTGAAGCCTAAAGCCCGCACATTTCTGCCACTTACTTGTAGGTATAACCTCTCCAACATAGTCAAACTTCCAGATTCTCCCCCAACACTTCCATCAACTGCAGACCAAGTATTCAAAGACATGTGTCGATGCAGGTAATTCTCACACAAACCATAACAGCCCTCAAGAAGTTACAGGGTTGCAACATTTCTGAATTGGGGTTTTCTTTTCTTTCTTTGTTTTTTTAACTGAAGAATTTTTTTTTATTGGATATTTTCTTTATTGACATTTTGAATGTTTTCCCCTTTCCAGGTCTCCCCTTTGGGATTTGGGGTTTTCATGATAGACTCTTTCACTGTGTATCATTGCAGCACGAAGAACCATAGAAACAATTAAAATGGAGTAGGTCCTTCATGCATTATAAGGGTGGACTTAAAGATGAGGAGGCGGGAAAGGGGGCTACTTTCTGAAGATGTCATCTGAGTCCAGTCTTAAAAGAGAAGAAAAGGGTCTTAATGGGGTCTTTCTCTCTGGGGAAATTTCCTGATGACTGTACATACGGGGATATGTATGTGAGGGTGGACTCTTACAGAGTGGCTAGATCTAGATGTTTGGCCTTGGTTAAAGCCACTCTGGAATCAGAACACTGCTTTAAATGACTTTCATACAACTGTACCGCAGCCTTGCTACAGACTGGGGAAAAAGCATCATGAACTGTCCCATTTACAAAACAGGGGATAGAATGTCCTCAGGAACAGGGACTAGAGTGGTCTCCAGAAAATGAATGATACCAATATTGGAACTTCTGAGGAGCCTGGCTGATGAGAAGCCTCCTAGTACTGGATGGAGCTGTAAATCCTCTGACCCACAGGCTCTTGATGTACAGAGTTACCATGGCTCTGTGCCCAGGGTAACTCTGGCAATGGCTCTCAAGTAAGCTCACCTCAGCTCCTAAAATTACACCCAGTACATTTGGGCTTATATTTTTGCTTTATTTTGTTTCATTTTACATTTTCTCACATATCATTGGTGGGTAGGGGACTTCTTCCTTTATAGACTAATCAAATTCTAATCATTTTCTAAAAGTTACATTCAGACCTTCAAATAAAAGAATCCCATGTTGTGGCTCTTTCTGGCCATCTTACAGTAAGAACATTGCCTGTCACATTGGACCGCTTCTCCTTACCCAGCTCTCTGCAGCCCGCCCCACCCATGACTGGAGAACAGAGAACTGGACCAGAAAATTATTATGGGGAGCTTTCTTCTGAGAAGCAATAAAATGAAACCAAAGGCAAACATTCATTTCTTTTTCCAATTACACTGTCATGTGGATATCCCAGACCAAATGCTTAGACCTGTATCAGAAGTGTAAGTGATCTTGCTGACAGCCTTAGAGAGGCACACACTTTTGCCATTTGGACTTAGTGGAGATGGGATATTTTAACCATTTTGTTTACTAGGTTGTCTTGTTTTGATCAAATGATGTAGTCTAACTAATGGGTAAAAAAAAATGGCAAGGTAGAAGTCTAGGTCATATGAAACAACTCTTTAAAAGATGCATGGATAGTGGCTGCTGGTTTTAGTAGCAGAGTGTGAAGTAATGTCAAATTCTAGGATGACAGAAGGAGCTCCAAGTGTCTGAAAAAGATGGACTTTCTTCCTCAAGATGAGCTCTGTCATTCTGTCAACAACTTTATGTGGGCTTGATTTCACAGTAGCCACACACATGTTCACATCCATATACACATATGAAAACACACATACACGCAAACATACACACACATATACATGCACAAACATACACACACACGTGCACACATTTATAAATATGTGCATATACCACCTCCTAGATCATGCTTCACAGAGCATATACTGAGAAATGTTTTTAGCCTTGTTTGGGTTGACCATATTTTTAGAAGGGTAAGAAGAAAACATGAATGCATTCATCTTTTATCAGTGATATTCAAAGAGACTAGCTGGCCTTTAAATGAAATAGACATGGCATGTTTGTAGTAAAAGTAAGTTTATTGTCAAACAAATATTTAAAGCCCTTGGCATAGAAGAACTTCCCACCCTAGTACAATATTAAAACATACATCATTCTATGGCCTCATCTTCTCAGAAGATAAGAAAATCTTGAACCCAGATTACTACTAGTTTTCATCAGATCTTAGCCTCTTGAGTCAGGCTAAGAGCACTTGCCATTCACTGACAACTGATGCTGATATCAGGTGGTGACTGGTCAGGATGCTGCTGTTGCTGCTGCTGGTGGTAGTGGTGGTGGTAATAGTAGTTTTGCTGCTGCTGCTGCTGCTACTACTGATGTTGAGAAAGAAGCCACTCCCAGACTGATCTATCACTACTCACCTTTCAAATGTTAGAGACATATAATCTCAAAGAACGTTTTCTCTTGTCCTCTTCAAAGACACAATGAGAAGTAGCTATAAAATCAGAGCCATTTATAGGGACATGGCATTGGTAGCTGTTCTCATTTCATATCAGTTTCTTTACCACTTCCATGCTTCCAGGATCCAAGGGAAAACCTTTTGGAATATTAGGCATGGTGGGTGCCTCAGTTTGTTCTCTGTTGCTGTGACAAAAGATTATAACCAAAAGCAAGTAGGGGACGTAAAGGTTTTTTGCATCTTACAACTCTCAGGTCGCTATCCATCATTGAGAGAAGACAGGGCAGGGACCAAGGCAGGAACTGAAGCAGAGACAATGTTGGGCATGCTCCTTATTGGCTTCCTCCCCCTGGCTTGTGCAGCGTGTTTTCCTGGTAGCATCTAGGACCACCTTCCTCAGAATGGCAATGCCTGCCTCATGTCAGGCCCTCCCCCATCAATCACTAATCAAGACTTGCCTACAGGCAAGTTAATGAAGACATTTTCTTAATTGAGATTCCTCTTCCCAGATAATTATAGCTTATGTCTATTTGACAAAAAACAAAAAACAAAAATTGCACACACAGACACACACAGACACACACACACACACACACACACACACACACACACACACACACACACACTCATACAACCAGGACAGTGGCAAAGCCAAGGAAAGAAGGAAGAGGTTCCTGTATTTCCAAGAAGTGAGATGAACTCAGGCTCTGAAATGTGGGCCACAGCTTTTTCAGGCCAATGTTCAAGAAGGAGCTGCTGCCAATGGGGGCCACACGAGCTGCCAGTACTTACATGCAACTGTTGGCAATTAGGTCACACACGCCTGCTGTCCACTGTCACTGAGAACTCTTAGGACCACAGCTCATCCATAATGAGCCCATTAATAATTTTTATCTTTATAATCGATCTAAGTCAGCTAAGAAAGCCACCACTACCTTGCCTTGGATGATTGAGTACAAATGTGTATGTTCTCAGCTTCCTTCCTCAGGAGAGCAGCTCAGGGATAAGTCTGTAGAAAACCTTAGGGAAGCTGGCAGCATCCCCATCCTATGTGGACCAAACATCAGAGGCCTCGTGTGTGCAGACACACATTGTCCGGTTGCCCATGCAAACGCCCTCACAAACATGCCCACAGGAACACCCTCACTAATTCTCTAGGTGCTTCTTAATCCGATCAAGTTGACAATGAAAACTGGCCATCTGACTTGCTGTTCAAGGACAGATGTACAGAGGTAGGCATTATAGTCATGCACTTTAATAAGGAAACCAAGCAGGACAAAATCCTAAAGAAGGAGGGATGAGCAAGGAGACATAAGTATGAGTTCTACTTCCAGTGGTGTTGCCTGCTCCCCACAGGAGCAAGGGAGAAAGGATAAAAGTGATTTGATGGTAAGGATTGATGAGGCTTCGGATTGGGGGACCTGGCAAGGGTCACTTTCAGAGGCGTTATTTATGTTCTGCTGCATCCCCACCGCCAAAGTGCAAGCCCACATCATAAAAGTACCCTCCTTGTGGGATTATTAGTAGAGTCCTTTTTTTCTCCCTCCAAGCAGTGCCAGTTTGGACAATAAATTATAACCACTCTACAGTTGAGTGTGCTTGTCTCTAATCATGAACATTTTCGATCCTTTCACTGATCTCCACATTGGGGTCAAGGGAGAGGGGGTAAAAGAGACTAGGGAGAAGTGTATGTGTGTGTGTGCTTATGTGCATGTGTGTGTGTGTGTGTGTGTGTGTGTGTGTTGAAGGAGATTAAAGGGTTGAAGATATTGCCTAGAATCCTGGCTTGGGACCTGATGATTAATTAGCAGAGAGAGATTTGCCAGCTGAAGGTCACTTGAGAGTTGCTTGTAACAGTTGCTCCAGGAACAACTTTGGATTTCTTTCCCAGGGAATAAATATAGCTGTCTAATGTATAAGAAAAAAGGGAAAAATGAGAAAAATGAGAGAGGAGAGAGAGAAAAAAAAGTGAGGGGGGTGTCCATAAAGGAGAGAGTAGAAGTAAATGAACAGCATGAGGAGCAGAATGGGGAGGGGGAAGGGGCAGGGTAGATGAGAAACCTGGTAGTGAAATTGTGGTTCCTCCTCAGGCCGGAGGGTATGACAGTATTCTGACTTACAAGTATGAGGTGAGGCTGTGGGGCCCAGAGTCGGCAACCCTGCTTCCTTCCAGGTGAAATATCCTGCCTTTCTAAGTAAGAGTCTATCTGCCACCTGAGAGTTCCTTGAGATGTATGGATGACATGCAGCACTTGTCAAGATTCTACTGCCAAGTTAGGCATTGACAATGCCTGAAAAGCAAAGCGTTGTCAGAAGTGAGATGGGATGGCAGACTGGGGGGAGCAGAAATTTAGACTGCTTGTGTTCCCGTTGGCCTCATCAAGAGCCAGGATAACCTTGAGCAAATCATTCTTTTTCTCCAGGCCAGAAAATTGACATGTTGTTAAGTGTTTTGAGAGTTGGATAAAGATAATACAAGAACTCCAGTGAAACCATAAAGTACCATTTACTTATTCGCTGAATTCACTTACGTGATTCACGTATGTGATAGAGTTCAAAGCTAGAGCCTAGAACATGCTATCGGAGTGCTCTAACTACTGAACTCCATCTCAAGGCCACTTTTTACTTTTCATTTTGAGATAAGATCTCACTAATTATCTAGATTGGCCTTAAACTTATTCTATAGACCAAACATTAGATCTTCTTGCTTTAGCATCAGTAGCAACTGTAATTACATGCCAGTAATTTCAGGAGGACCCAGCCCTGACTTATGTGTATTGTAGACTCCTTATGTATATATGTTCCTGTGTATTTGTGTATACATATACATATATATATATGTATGTATAGATATAGATATAGATATAGACATCTCTCTGCATATGGAGGCCAAACATCAGTATTTATTATCTTTCTCAATTACTCACTGCCTTGGTTTTTTGTTTGTTTTGTTTTGTTTTTTGTTGGTTTTCACATTTTTTGTTTTTTTTTTTATTTTATTTTATTTTTCAAGAACAAATGCTGAACCCATAGTTAATTAATTCCGCTGCACTGGATGGCCTGCAACACGCAAGCACCATCCTGTCTCTGCTTCTTGGCTTTGAAGTCACACGTTCACGCCATCGTCCCTAGTTTTTCACACTGGTGCTGTGCATCTGAGCTCCAGCCCTCGCACTTGCACAGTAACAATTTTACTGACTGAACCCCCTCCTCCCCGGCCCCATTTTTTAAAATCACGTCAACAACAGATATTCTCTGGTGGTTTTCATTGTTTCCATGACGCCATCCTAATTCTGGGCTTAAAAGCAAGTCCTTCAATTACAGTGAAAATATTAGCGGCCTACTCTCAAGATGCTGATTGAAAAACAATAAACTTCCTCCAGTGCTTTTGTGTTTGCCACCATTTCTAATCATTCTCCTAGCTGTCGATTATACTTTAAGAGTCTACTGTATGATCCCAAATAGTGAATCATAGTGAGCTGGAACTCGGGTTAGAAGATGACTGCCAAGCCTTGCCAGACAAGTGTCAGGACACCCATCCACTCCCAGGCTTCCCTTGCTTGCTTGTGATGGGTGGAAATGTGTAACTCTCCTTGTTCCTCTTTGCTCAGAGCTCAGTCCAGGGTTTGAATTCACTGTGTTGCTTTAAGTGAGTTTTAGGACAATCTTACTGGGTGCATCAAATTGATGGCATGTCCCTATCCCTTCTGAGAGATTTGCTATTAATTAACTCCACAACGAGGCTAAGGAACTGCCGGGGAAAGGTGATTCCTGAGTAACACAACAGAGCAGGACTCGGCTAGTGCCAGGGGGGTAAATGGCTGCCATTTGGGAGCGGCGTTCATTCTCTCAGGCTACCTTGCCATGTGCTGTAATCAAAGGAGCAATTTATCAAATAGTATCTTAATGGCCTAGAGGGGTTAATGCACCTTTAGTGGAAGATTATAGTCCTTTCCCCAGTAAAAATCAAGATGATTTCTTCACAAAGTCATTTATGTTGGAGTATAATGCCGGGATGAAATACAGGAAAAGGTAAAAAGAAAGAAAAAAGATATATAAAAAAAATTCATACATCGATTGTCGATTTAAGATTTTGCTTTTTTTCCAGGAAAGATTTCCACCCCAAACCAAGCCCTGCTTCCTTTTCTGCCTCACACCCCCTCAGCCTACCGGCACACCTCAATACAAATTGCCATCATTTTAATCAAAGTGAGTTTGAAGCCCAAGTGAGCTCACAATGGGAAGTGATTAGAGTGGTCCAGGGGAGTCTTTAATTAAAGATGCCATTGACAAGATAACAATGGTTGTGAATGCTGTTAATGGAGCGAAGGAGAAAGTATGCCTTAATGCAGTGAGGGGAAAGTCACTGGTTCATGGGTGTGATTGCACATTGTGAGTAGGCACCACGGCCCATAATTATTTTTATTTGTATGGCCATCTCTTTTATTACCCATGCTGGAAGTAGAAATAACCTGTCCTATTAAGATATTTAATATATATCATCCTTTCCACTTCACATAGTTATAGTGTAATAAAGATGCCAAGAGAAGACACCAGCCCTCGGGAAGGCTAGCCCCGCGATGCTAAGATGATTCACAGGGCTCTTGAAAGACATGAGCCATCCACCTCCTAGCTCCCTGGGTATAGTCTTTAAGGTGAACCACTCAACCCTCCCCGGTCTCCATAAGGTTATACGCAGACACAGAGAACTTCTCTGGGTAGTAGAATATTGCCTCCAGCAGCTGCAGCACTGAATCCCTGAAAATGAGCAAGAGCTTGATTAGTTAAGCCACACTGGGACATAATGTAGGATAAGGGACAGGAGTAGAGTATTCCAAACATAATGGCACCCTAAAAGATGCCCCATGCTGCTCCGAGGTCCTGGGCATGTTCTTCCCTTTTGCTAAGGGATTCTACCAGTGTGAGTAACGTTAAAGACCTTGAGACGCAGAGATTCTACAACTATCCAGATGAGCACAATGAAGGGCCTGAAGAAGGCAGGAGAGACAGAGTCAGGGAGATCTGAGGATTTCATGCTGCTGCCCAGCAGAGGAAAGGAGGGGCCTTACCTCAGGACATACCAGAACACTGAAGCTGGAAAAGGCCAAGAAATCTTTTTAGCTTAGTGGGGTCTCTGCTATTCAGACCTGTAAGCGTAGCTTGTTTTAAGCCATTTGTTTGTGCTACAGCAGTAACAGGGCAGAAACTCAAGCCTCTATGTAATCACTATACATACTCTACTATTCTGTCTTCCCAAGACTTCCTCTGAAGTAGCAACTCTCATGACAGAATATGCTTACAAGCCCAGTATTAGGGGATGCAGTTCTTTGCCCAGCATTCAGGTCTTGATTGGCATTCACGAGGCCCTGGAAGCTAATCACTAGAGTTTTCTAAAATGAAATTCCAGGTTTGTCAAACATGTCCTGCAGAACAGTTCCCTCCTACCACTACCTGTTGCCCAAACCCAACACCAGCACACAAAAACTCATACACTCACGTACACATATACACACACACACACACACACACACACACACACACAAACATATACACACACACATTAATACTTACACATACCCATACACACACATAAACATACACTCATACTCATATACACATACATTTATAGACACACTCATATGTCCATATACTATAAACCCCCACACACTCAAATTCACACACACATACACACACTCATCTGTGCTTAAACCTACTTATATACTACTCATACGCTCACATATACACACACACTCATACACACACATTCTCTCACATACACTCATACACATACGCACAGCCACATACACACTCACACACACACACACTTGCCCACACACAAAATAGGCACTAATAAGGTACTAGATTCCCTTTTCAATTCAGCCTCAAAGTTGGCATGTGACATTGGCTTTGTCTGGTCCTTCTACCCAGCAGCATCCCTGCATCTATGCAATGAAGACATTGGGCCTGATTTCTCCCTAGGTCTTCCCTGACTAAAATGAAATAAGATTCGCATCTCCTCCAGAGAAATGTTTCCCCATTCAAAATGTAAATGAATAAACAACTTACTAGATATTAAAAACTGTCACAGCAGCATGATGCATAGATCCGCTCCTCTCTCTCTCCCCTCACTCCCTTCCCAGCAAGGCATCATTTCACTTCTAAAAAGCCCAACACTGCATGAAAGATGAGCCTTAAATTGTGTCTAGGAACTGGTGATTTGCACATGATTTGTGCTTCCTTTAGTATATTAATTGGTAAACACCCCCACGAATGTGTGTGTAAACGAAAGCCGTTTAACATATGCAAACAGTTTAATCTCTCTCAGTATGGTGTTGCTCCATTTCAAGGAGCTCAGATACCAATTCCAATGTGCCTCTCACTCTCCTCCCACCACACGCCCCTCTGTGCTGCCTCCTTCCCATGATGCTATTTTAGATAGTACTATGTGGGTGACCCAGATCTTTAAACCCTTGAATGGTACAGATACACTTTGGTCCCTCGTGAATGGTACACGACGGCTGTTTTAGTGCAGTGTTCAAAGTCTGTGCTTCCCAACTAATGGAGTAAAATGGTGTGATGAGCTGTGGCATCATTTCCCAATCATTGCTAATCAACCTCCATCCTTGCTAAGGAATAGATGCGGCCTTCAGACTGGAGATGTAAAGAGAAATCAGCTGCAGTTGAATATTCTCTAAAAGCAGCAGCATCAAAGGCCTTAACACTAAGCATTAAGCGTAACCAGCACCGGAACGCCATTTTGGGAGGCTGCCCTGTATTTATCAGAAGCCCAAATCCCTATTTTGTTTTTTTTTTTTTAAATACTTGATCATATTATCTTTTTCATAGAAGACATCCAACTATATAGCCTTCCCTCCCTCTACTCCCAGCCCCACCTCTGTGCCCTGAGTCCTCTGTCTCTATTTCCCTTCAGAAAAGACCAGCCCTCCCAATGATTTCAACCACACTTACCATGACAAGATGTAATAAGGATAGGCATAAGCACTCATATCAAAGCTGGATAATGAGGACACCCAGTAGGGGCGAAAAGGTCCCACGAGTAGACAAAAGGTCAAAAGGTCAGAGGCCCTTTTCTCCCATTGATAGGAGGGGAACAAAACCCCAAGTTTAATATATAAAGAGCTCAAGAAACTAGATATCAGCAAACAAACAATCCAATTAAAAAATTGAGTGCAGACCTAAACAGTGAATTCTCATTAGAAGAATCTGAAATGGCCCAGTCCCTCTTATATGAAGGATTCCTTGAATATTTTCTTAAGAACAACACAATTTTCAAACGTTAGTACCAAGGGCACTTTGTAAGTAAAAGAAATAGGAGTTCTTGCCTCTATTCCACAAGCGTTGAACAGACTTCTCTTGGCAGTATCCAGGAATATAGAATGCTGCCCAAGCCACATTCCTGCTTTATTTAGAACTTCTTGAAGATAAACAGTGCAGAATCTGCAGTTAAATGGGGAATGTGCCCACTTTCTTCAGCTTCTTGTAACCTCCTATGTCTTTCCAGGTGTTTGGTTTTTTACAGCCTGCATGGGAGTTGTGAGCAAAAGTTTTCAGGATATAAGTGAGTTCATGATTTGAGATTAACTACTGAGAAACAGGAGCTTTGAAGAGGCCAGCTCACCTGCAGTCCAGGATGTTATTCTTCTGAGAATTGCTTTGTAATCTGTGGTCAAGGAAAGATAACAACAAAAACCCTAAAATGATTAGGGCTTTAATGTAAAGGAAAAAAATATAAAAGTAATGAGAACATTATATCTCTGAGGTTAAAAACTCTAGAAGATTAGAAGTAACTTGTTTTCAGGGGTCTGGTTTTAGTACTATACTTGATATCTATCTATCTTTTATGTCTGTTCCATTAAAGTATGATTTAATTATGCATTGACCAAGGCTCTGACATAGTATAACTGTTATTACTCTCCTGTCTAGATTCCAGAATGGTACTGTATATAATGGTGGGGGGGGGCAGGGGAAAAACCCTTAATCTATGATCGAGGCCACCAGGGAGAAGACAGGGATGGTGATTAGCAAGTACAACAGCAGATAGCAGCAATGAAACCCTCATCTCAGACCCCGAAACTGGTAGTTTGGTGCTGTTAAGGTAAAAGGCACAAACTCTAAGCAGCTCCACCAGCCATGGCAAGATCAGCAATGTTGGCAATGGAGCCCAGCAAGGCAAGGAGGAGGATGCTCACTCCACAGGGCAGACAACACCAACTGCAATGCCTCTGTCTCCCTCTAGCTCCTGTTTCTTGCAACAGAATTCTGAAAAAAAAAATCTTCCCAAGTCTCCTATTTCCACCCATCACTTCATTCATTCATTCATTCATTAACCCATTCATTCAATTTCAACATTTTAAAGTTTGAATACATTTTCCAGCTTCGTGAAAACTTAGAGACTGGTAATGGAATTTCTGTCTCCTGGGATGAGGTTTTTAAGGGCTGCTGTCAACTACCTTCTCTGTATTCTCTCCCCCCTGTATTTGCACATGTGAGTAAAATGCAGACATGTACACGTGAACTAAAGGTTTATAAGTATCACAGTCAGATCATTAGCATTGATGAAATAATATTATCTAATGAACAAAGTTCTTTGTGGCAAATAAAAACTGCAAGCTAGTTCATTGTATGTGATCAGTTGGCATCTATCTTTAGTCTACTTGAATCCCAAGTCATTGAATTTTATGACAGTGACAGTTAAACCTGCAGAAGGGCTATGTTGTACCCTTTCCAGCAAGCTGTGTTCCTTTCGTATTTCCCAAGGATGAAATATAAGTTGTGCTCTTTGGGAATGGTCAAGTGGAGATACTGAGTTCTCACCATTGGGCAGCATCTATGGGTGTGCTTTGTCTATTCCTTCAACTACAGTCAATGTTAAGGTTGACAACTTGTGTCAAGTTGTATGTGGCAAATCACCCATGTGAAACAATAGTTGCCTTTTGTAATTAGCAAGTACCTTGTGGTGGGTACTTTGAAACTCTGTAGTTCTTCAGAACACCTCACATCTTCCCCTACTAGATTTATATCATTTACAATTCTAGGTAAGCTCAAGAATGGCTGTGTCTGTTAAGTTATAAATTTCTGTTAATTCCTTGTTATTTGGTTGTTTTTAAGTTTTCCTTATTCATTAATTTATATCAGTAGCTCCTTTTTGTTTTATATGCCTTCTTATACTTGGTACTTTTACTTATTTTGAGTCTCAAAATATGGCAGATTTTATCAGTGATAACCCCTTCAAACTGGCTTCTCTATTCTTTTCAACAAACATTTTGAGTGTTTGCCATCACTATGTTTAGACACTAAGAATACAAAACTGAAGAAAACCTTGAAATCGCTAGCCTCATGGAGAGCACATCTTAGCTTAGAGGTGACAGGAGAACAAATGAACAAATAGGATCGTCCATTAGACACACTGAGCAAAAGAAAGGCAAAGGTCATCTCTTGGTGTAGGGAATGTTCCAATTACCAGGGCATGGGCAAGGAGTGCCTCATTAGTGGATGTCATTTGCACAAAGCTCTGAACAGGACAGGGAGCCCCATGGCTGTCTGGAGGACACGTCTAACACTGCAGAGCAGCCCCAATTCCTTGAGGCCAGAGCAAACTGGCATACAGCTGAGTTGAGAGCAGACTGGAAGGCAAGGACCAAGCAGGAAGACCAGCCCTGTGGCCAGAGTTCCCTAAATCCCAATAGTGTGTATTCCTAAGGCAGTGAAACTTTTGTTAAAGAATGATCTATTGATTGACACATAGACACATTACTGAATAAATGTGCTAACTCGGATAAGAAAATTCTTTTGGAGATCAGACCAGGATCTCAAGTTATCTTAACATACAGAAGATCTAAATTATAGGCATATTTGCATGTTCCTATAAATGTGTGTATATACATCTATAGATGGACAACAATGTAATAGTTTTGTAACAAAGGTCCCAGACAAGGCTTTTCAATCTGGGAAGCATACTAAGTTGTGCTGTGAGGTAAACTAGTTCATGCTATGGTTCTGAAGCCACTGCTGTTAATAGATGCAGTTATTATTAGCTCACAGCAATTTTAGAAAAAAAAAGTGTGTTGGCTTTTCTTCTAGCAGGGACACGAATCCTCCCTTGTCATATATTATATAATGTGAGAAAATGCAAATGCCATCCAAGCTTTTCTTACAAAGCTTTGTCTTTGTCCACACTCAGTTAAAGGCTGCTCTTCCCCAGCTCTGTCCTTAAATGTCCTGTGACTCGAACTAGATCATATTTTCCATCCCATCTTTCTCTGGGATGTCACAAGAGCCAGCAATTTGGCCAGAAGTCTCTTGATGGTAACAGAGAAGAAAGGTACAGTCTGGGCATAGAACACAGGAGTTGTGAGTCAAAGAGCTAGAGTGGTTTATCTGAGAGTCTGTTGACTGACATCTCTGTGAGTATATGTAGTAATTACATGTCTTCCCTGGTGTATAAAGGGTTTTAATTAATATTTTAAATCTCTCCAACAGTGAAGGATGGAAAGTGACACAAAAGGAGTAAATTATTATTACTGATGAAAATAAAAATTACGATATTATGTTTTGTTCCATCACTAGAGAGATCTCAGTGTCCACAGATATGCTTTTCAGAGAAGGAGGATTACATAAAAACTTTGGTTTGTTGACTTGACGCTTATGGTAGGACCTAATGCCTGCTTGGCACATAGCCCTGGCACTTGAGTACCCAGCCTACTGTGGCTGTGAATGCTGATCCTGCTTCCATTTATGACTGACAGAAGTCTTGCTAAGCACAGTGAATGTGCTGGTTCCTCTAATTAGCTGATCTCAGTTCATTTGCCATTAAATAATTCTCCAAATTCCCATATGTTTGAACAATATGTTCAACAAGGGGGATGATTCCCCAAAAGCAATTAGATAGGTCTTTTTAGAAGAGCTTGTCATTGGTCACTCATAGGCATCGCTGCTTCTCTTGTCTATAATGAATTCAGGTGACAATTAAAAGAACAGTGCTGGGCCCTCTCTGTAAGTCACTGGCAGCCATCCATACCCGGGCCACCACTACATCCTGAGAATACACTCTTGACTTTCACCTGTGTGTCACACCCTGAGTATATCATTCTAGGCTTTCCAAGGACTATTTGCTACTGTTAGCACAGCTTTGCAATCTCCCTTGCTGCTCAAATGTAAGAGCATGGGAGTGTCTCAGCTTAACATATACTTTTCCTTACAAAAGAAGAACTGTAAGAATTCAGGCATTTTAAGAAAATTATCTTCTGAAGGCATGACTAGTGCTTCACAAGGAGGGAAGGTGACCAGGTGTTCACCTCTGTTGATAATATTCAGCTCTGTTGTGGATGTAGTAGATGTGAGGTAATCCTGGTCTGGTATACAACCTAGGTTTACTCCAGTATGAAGCTATAGACAATGGGCTCCCATGTAGCCATGAAGAACTTGAATTAGGCCAATAAGTGTCAAAACATATGATTCAGAAATTAATAGCATTTAGGTGAACTTCTAAGTAATGTTTCTCCTCCATTAGACCATAAGAGGTTTGGTTCTGGGAACTGAATTTCAACTTTATGCTGCTAGGGGCTTGCTGTCAGGATCCAGGATGACATATTTAAATGTCTTTCTGAGTGGAGAGAGTGGAAGGTTTGGTAATATCTAACTGACCTAGATCTCAACATGCACAGTTCATCTGTGAGTCTCCAATTACTTCATTGATCATATCATTATACGAATGAAAAACACAAAGCAAGTAAGAGGTCAAATGCCTGTTCTGCAACCCTAAGGCAGTTGGGAGAAATTAAGTGGACTTCCTGTTAGGTTATTTTCACACTGTGTTGTTATATAAACTTCATCTTGTTATTGCTTGTGGGGAGAGCTGAATGAAGCTGGGGGCTGGAGTATGGCTCAGTGGCCCTGGGTTCCATTCCCAATATGGGTGAGGTGAAGGGAGCTATATAATGAAACAGGGCCCCAATCAGGTACGACTCCTTCACTGAAATTTCACTTGGTTCTTCAAGTTTTACAATGGCAATTTTGTGGAAAATAATTACAGCATAAGAAAACCTAAGCTCCGGATTTGGGTAAAATTACTTTAAATTCAGATTTGAAAATTAGATATCATGTACATGATTATTTACATTTATACCTTCCCACTGATTGATCAGTATAAAATATTATAGAACTGATGTTTATACATTGCAGAAGTAAGTTTTTTTTTTCCAAACCAGAATAATCATGTGTAGTTTGTATATACTCAAGGTAGTGTTTTCTTGCATAATAACTTGTTTCCTCATTTATTAGCACTAAAATAGTGCTGAATACATTGTCTGTGGAAAGGGATCTGGTATTAGGGCAACTGGGTTCTATCGAATTCTTGGGATTTTTCATTGATAGGACAGTGTTAACAAGAATGATCATTTGATAACTGGGGTTGGCTCTGCGGATGCATTTTAGGGTTCTTTAATTTTCTCTTTATTTCCAAAAGACTGGTTGTCAATTTTGGCTGATGAAACCAGTTCAGATCATAAGTCAACATTGTTGCCTGGGTAGTTTAAGTTCGGCCCTGTTCAAGTCATTTCACAAAAAAATGTCCCCGTGCTTGTAGACTATGCCCATCTGTAAGTTCTCACTCAAAGTCCCTCATCTTTTTCATGCTTCTCTGCCATATCCTTTCTCATCTCTGAAGCCTGCAGTCAGATGGAGCTGAGGTCCTCCTGAGTCCTGAAGTCACCTGTGGGCCTCCAGATATGCTTGTCACAACTCCCTTTGCACTGACCATTCCTCACTGTGCAGACGTCAGTTCAGAGCACTGGAACATCCACTTGAAGAAGAGGACCCAGCAGGGGAAATGGGAGGTGAGATGCTGTGTGTGTGTTATTTTTTTTTTAATGGGATTTGGGTTCTGTGGATGATTTAGATTTAACCTTCACCATTCTTCTTACAGCAGGTCAGGTGCGAAGCTGTTGAATATTTGCTAGTTGCCAAGTGGTTATGGAATTCATTTTATACAATCCTCTAGGTATTTGCTAGCCTTTTCAAGTAATAATGGAAAACAAGGACAAAATATAATCCAAATCTGTATGGTCTAAGAACCCAGTAGTAATTACCCACAGAAACATACACTATGTTCTTGCTTGCTGAGTTTCCGGCCTTTCTCCTTGGACATGTCCTTTTCTGAACTGACATTACTCTGTGTCAATGAGGATTTAGCTTAAG
>JADRCD010230815.1:0-16312 GCA_019843815.1 Montemys delectorum
GGGCTCTTGGAACTAGCTATGTGGTCCAGGCTACCCTCAAACTCACAGCAACTTTCCTGCCTTGGTCTCCCAAGTGCTAGTACTGCAGGCACGTACCACCAGGCCAAGCAAGAACACTGTCTTTCTCTGCAGCCCCAGCTCACCTCCAGTTCCTTTCTTCTCTGTCTCCATACCTGGTCTTTCCACAGGATTTGTGGAATCCTTTTCACTGGATTTGTCTCGAGCTTTGCTTCTGCTTTCAAATGGAAAGTAAAGGCAGTAAGATGAACCTTCATGGAAGTTACTTTTCCTGCCCAGTCTGGGAATAATGCCCCCTTTAACATGGAGTGAAGTGGAAGAACAAGAGAGACCCCAGCTGCGCATGGGCCTGCTGCTTCTGTGAGGGAGCATGGGGCCTCTCCTGTATTCACACCTGCCCTGGCACCTTAGCCTTCAGGCAGCGGCAGCACGCCCTTCCATTGCCTGTAGCGCCATTTCTCTGTGTCTGCAATCACAGAGGAGAGAAAATGGCAAGGAGAGCAGTTTCAGGTGGCACTGGGTTGCCAGCATACATATATTTTGTTGAACACAAGAAGTGACAAGGCCCATGTCCAGAGTGGGACAACAGTCCCGGGAAGCCACCAGTTTGGCAGCACATCTTGCCTGCCTTCTCTACATCATGTCTGTCTTCTTCGCTATCCCATAGAGGGTTGGAATGGGACCTTACTGCAGATTTGATTAGCATTCTGTAATAGCGAGTAATGTTGAGTAACATGTTCATGTCTTTAATGACCTTCTATACACTTCCTATGTGTGTATATATTGAGACAAGGCTTCACTGGGTAATCCACGGACTTCTACCTCGTCTCCCAAGTCCTGGGATATGGCTGTATAGCACCACAGCTAGCCCTATATATACTATCTTGAAAGAAATATCTATTCACATCCTTTGCCTGTTTTCAACTGGGTCATCTGTCCTTTTACTAGGAACTATATATATGTGTTGTCTGTATTTTAGATTCAAGACTTTCCTCATCACATGGGATCTGTAGGTTGGTTGTCTTTTCTCTAACTTCTTAGTGTCCCTGGAAACACAGAAGATTTAAATTGTGATAGAGCCCGATTTATCTAGTTTTTGGTTTTATTTTATTTCTTTATCATTTTTATTTCATGCATCTAGGCATTTTGCATGTTCATGTCAGTGCACCACCTGCTTGCAGTGCCTGTGGAGTCCAGAAGGGGAAGCTGGATACCCTCAGAACTGAAATCATTAGTGGGCGCTGGGAATTGAACCTGAGTCCTCTGGAAGAACAGTTAGTGCTCTTAATGGCAGAGCCAGCTCTGCAGCCTCTCTCCCTTTTTTCTTTTCTTTCCTTTTTTTTTTTTTTTTTAAAGATTTATTTATTTATTTATTTATTTATTTCATGTATGTGAGTACACTGTCGCTGTCTTCAGACACACCTAGAAGACGGCATCAGATCCCCATTACAGATGGTTGTGAGCTACCATGTGGTTTCTGGGAATTGAACTCAGAACCTCTGGAAGAGCAGTCAGTGCTCTTAACTGCTGAGCCATCTCTCCAGCCCACCCCACCCCCTTTTTCTTTTGTTGCATATGCTTTTAGTGTTGGATAAGAAGTCATTGTTTAATATGGTCCTAAAGAATTGTACCTGTTTTCTTGTTTGTAGTTTTGCTCTTGCCTTCAGGTGGCTGATCCATTTTGAGTTCAGACTTGGCATATGGCAGGAGATATAGATCTACCCTCACGCACAAGTGGAAGTTCAGGTGTGCCTGTAACATTTATTGGAAAGTCTGTCATTATCTGTACCCTCTTCCTCCCGCCCACCTTCCCATTCACACACAGAATTTCTTTTTGGCACCTCTGTCAGAAATCAATTGACCACTACCGCGAGGACTGATTCCTGGACTGTGTTTGATTCTATCAATGTGTAGGCTTTCTTTATACCAGTGCCTTGGATATGGAGACTTTGTAGTCAGATGAAATTAGGAAGGGTAAGTCCTCCAACATTGTTCTTCTTTTGGGGAACTATTTTTAGCTTTTCTGAGTTCCTTAGACGTCCATGAGAATGATAGGACCATCTTGCTCCTTTCTGTAGAGAAAACTTATGTTAAGTGTGTAGGCTAGCTTGGGACTATTCACTGCAGCCAGCAATCTGAAGTTCTCTGGTCTATGATGTGAGCTGCCTCCCTCTTTATGTAGATCTTTTTTTGGTTTTTTGAGATAGGGTTTCTCTGCATAGCCCCGGCTAGCCTGGAACTCACTCTATAGACAAGGCTGGCCTTGAACTCAGAAATCCACCTGCCTCTGCCTTTCAAGTGCTGGGATTAAAGGAGTGTGCCACCACTGCCTGGCTGATCTTTTTATTAATTAATTAATTAATTAATTATATTAATTAAGCAGTGTTTTGTAGTTTTCAGAGTGAGTTTTGCACTTTCCTTGGTTAATTTCTTTTCAAGCATTCTATCCTTAGTAACATCCCATTCTTAATTTTCTGTGGATTTCCTTCAGTTCCCATGCACAGGAGCAGAGTTGGCTTTTGCATTGGTTTGATCTTGAGTGCTGTGATCTCACTGTCCTCTGCTGTTTGTTCTTGGCATAGTTCGATGGTTTCCCCAGGTGATAGTAGAATGGTAAATAGAGATACTGTTAATTATCTCTTTCTGGTCTGGAAATTTTGTATCTTTATTCTCCTACCTGACTGGAGTCTTGAGCACAGTGCTCCTGAGAATGGACATCTCATTCCATCCTGCTCTCAGGACGAGAACTTCTGTTTCCCACCACTGAGCTCTTGGTTCTAGAGCTGGCCTTCTTGAGGACACCAGGCTTCTTTCCACTCGATATCTTCTTTCTTTAAAGCCTAAGGGGAGCTGGTGTTTAGGCAAGACTGCTTCCTGCCTCTGTTGGGAGGACCTTGTGACTCTCCCCTTTATGCCATGGGTAGAGGGTATTACAGTAGCAACTTTTAAGCCGTCATAGCAAGCTTGGGCTCCCACAATAAATACCACTTGTCCAGGCTGCATATGCCTTTTTCTATGCCTGGGCATTTGATCTGCTAATACTTTATAAAGGGTTTTTGCATCTCTGCCCAAAGACATGCACATATGTTTCCTTTCCTGCGATGTGTGTGTCTTGTCTTGATATCTGGATAATACTGTGGGGTGAGTAGAAAAGTAATTTTCCTATAGCTCGATCTTCCTGAGGTCACGTGAGTTCCACAGCCACAATATAATGTCTAATTATTTCTAATCACTTGGCACTACAACAGCTCTCTAAGTCACATTTTAATTGTAATTATAAATCTATATGTGTGTATGTATGTATGTATAGGCACTACTCATTTTATAATGTTTAGATAAGACTATTCTCTTTAATTTTTAATTTTAATTTTTTAACAGTTTAAACGCAATACATTTTTATTATGTTCTTTTTCCTCTCTCAACTCCTCCCAGATCTTCCCCACCACTTTTGATGTTGATTCTGTGTCTCTCTCTTTCTGCAAGAAAAAATAACAACACAAACCAAAATAGATTTTAAAAACTTAAAAAAGAAAGAAAGAAAGAAAGGAAGAAGGAAAGAAAGAAAGAAAGAAAGAAAGAAAGAAAGAAAGAAAAGAAAGTCAATAAGGCAAAAAAAAAAAAAAAGGAAAAAAGAGAAAAACACACACACATTAATACAAAAAAAAACCAAAAACCATGGAGTCTGTTCTGTGTTGACCAACTGCTCTCTGGGCATGGGGCCTGCCCTAGAGTATGATGGCTATACCCAGAAGCTCTGCGCTCAAAGGTTTCAGAGGAGAAGAATGTGGCCTAGAGACTGTTTTGTGATATTTTGATAAAGAATGTGGCTGCTTTTTGCCATTGTCTGAAGATCTGTCTGGGACAGAACAAGTTTTAGGTGAAGAAAAGCTTAAGTCCAGTCATGGTGGTACAGGTCTTTAATCCCAGCATTTGGGAGACACGGCCATACAGATCCCTGAGTTCAAGGTCAATCTACAGAGCAAAGTCCAGGACAGCCAAGCTTAGGTAGAGAAGGAGCTGAGAAAGCTGGCTTCCAGGCAGCTAGGAGGAGGGTCTCAAAGCCCACCTCCAGTGAGACACGCCTCCTAATAGAGCCACTTCCTGGGCCAAGCATATTCAAAGCATTACACACTCCACTGGAGAAAATTGGTTTTCTTCCTTTGTCAGCAGGTATCAGTCACAAACAGAATCCTAGTTATAGATGGGACTTTGTGTCCATTTCCCCTGCCTAGTACTGGGATTCTGTCTGGTTTAAACCTGTGTAGGTCTTGTGCATGCTGTGACAGTCTCTGTGAATTCATGCGTATCTGTCATGTTATGTCTGAAAGACACCGTTTCCTTCAAGTCATCCACCACTTCTGGTTCTTAGAATCCTTCTGCCTTCTCTTCAGCATGGATCCCTGGATCTTGGAAGGGTTAGTTAAAGACATTCCATTTAGGGCTGAGTGCTTCAAAGACTCTGAGTCCCAGTACACTGTCCAGTTGTGTGTCTCTGTATTAGTCCCCATCTTCTGCAAGAAGCTTCTCTGATGAGGGATGAGGGAGGTCCTTATCTATGTATCCATAGCAATATGTCTATAGGAGGTATTGCATGGCTGTGTTTCTTTAGCAGGATAATAGTAGTAGATTTTCCCCCTAGGACCATGACCTATCTAGTCTTAGGTTCCTGGTCACTTTGGCATGTGTGTGTTCCATCTCAAGGAATGTGCCTTAGATTTAAAAAACAAATCAAACAACAGCTACCACAAACCTGGTTGGTTACTCCCATACCATTTGTACCATTATTACATCAGTCATATCCTGCAGACACGTCTCTGGTGTAAGCCAAAGAGTTTATAGCTAGGTGACATTGATGGTTTCTTTCCTCCTTATGTAGTGTGAAAAGCACCTTTTGGGACATGAATGTTAATCAATAGGGGTGAAACTTCTAGATAGGCACCAGCTAGATTTCTCCATGTTAATGGCTTAAATAATCAGTGTGACCTCACCATTAGGTGACTGAGAGTAACCAGTAGCTGTGACAATAATAGCCTATGAAGTTTGGGAGGGTCGATGAGGCCCTTTAGCCACAGCTCAACAAGACGTAACCCATTTCCCGGCACTGGAGGTTTTACTTGGTGTAGGATGTCTCCCTCATATGGTGACTGCATTTAAATCCCTTTCATATATGTGTGTATTTTAGGAAGCTTATACAGAGTATGTCACCATATGGCTTTCCAAAAGGTCTTTAGTATTAGCCGTCCCTCTTTATTTCCCCTCCCTTGCCCCACTCTCCTACCTCCTTCCCCTTTGCTCCTCCTTACTCTACTTTCCCCTTATCTTTATCTTATACTCTTACTCCCTTTATTGAGCGATCCTTCTCCCTGGTCCCTTACAAGCTCCCTAACCTCTGCAGTTATTCAGGCTGAAATACACATATCTAAAGCTTTTAAAAGCTAAAATCCACATAAAAGAGAAAATATGCAATACTTGTCTTTGGGACTGGGTTATCTCATCCAGGATGATTGTTTTGAGCTCTATCCATTTGCCTACAAACTTTATGATTTCATTTTTTTCATAGCTGAACAATAGTCCATTGTGTAAATGTACCACACTTTTGTTACCCATTCATTAGCTGACAGACATCTATGTTGTTTCCAGTTTCTGGCCATGATAACTAGAGAGCAGCAATGAGTGTGGATGAGCAAGAGTCTCTGTAGTAAGAGGTAGAGTCCTTCGGGTATATATCCAAGAGTCGTATAGCTGGACTTCGTGGTAGATCTATTTTCAGCTTGTTGAGGAAGTGCCACCCTGGTTTCCGTAGTAGATGTGCAAGTTTTTTGTGCTCCCTGGCAATGAATATGTGATGACTTCATTCTCGCCAGCACTCGCTGTCATTTGTTATACTAATCTGAACTATTCTGACTGGGTGAGATGAAATCTCAAAGTAGTTTTAATTTGCATATCCTTGATGACTAAGCACATCAAACATTTTAAAAAGTATTTCTCAGCCATTTGAATTCTCATTGTTTGCGAATTCTATTTAGTCCTATATCCCATCTTTTAATTGGGTTGTTTTCTTCCCTCTCTAGCTGCACAACTGGTAAACCCTTTCTCCACTCTGTAGGCTGCTGCTTTACTCAAATGACGATGGCCTTTGTGGTGAGGCTTTGCAGCTTCATGGGGGCCCTGTTTATTAATTGTTGTTTTTAGTGTCTGGGTTCTCAATGCCCTTTCCAGAAAGGCCTTTCCCGTGGCAATGAGTTCAAGCCTATTCCCTGCTTTCTCGTCTATCAGATACAGGGTATCTGGTCTTACATTAAGGTCCTTTATTTATCTGAACTTGAGTTTGGTGATGGATAATAGGTATGGATCTATTTTCATTCTTCTACATATACACCTATCCACCTGACCAGTGCCATTTGTTGAAGATGCTGTATTTTTTCCAGTGTGTATCTTTGGCTTTTTCATTAAAAATCAGATGTCCATAAGTGTGTAGAATTCTGTCTGGCTCCTCACTCCTGTTCCAAACACCATGCTGTTTTTGTTATAATAGTTCCTTGATGCACCTTGAAATCTGTGATGGTAATACCTTCAGCAACTCTTTTATTATTCACGGTTGCTTTGACTATCCTGAGTTTTATGTTTTTATATAAAGTTGAAGATCTTTTTTTAATTTTTGTGAAACACTGTGTTGGAATTTCTATGGTGAGTGCATTGAATCTGTAGATTACTTTGGGCAGGAGGCCATTTTCACTCTAGTAAAAACTACCAATCCACAGGCATGGGCAAACTTTTCATCTTCTAAGGTTTTCTCTAATTTCTTTCTTCAACATCTTAATTTTTGTGTTTTAATTCTGCCACTTGGCTAAGGTGTTTATCAGCTGTAGAAGTTTCCTGATGGAGTCTCTGGGATTTTTTATGTATAAAATCGTATCATCTGCAAATAAGGATATTTTGACTTCTTCCTTTCCTATGCAAATCTCCTTGGCATCCCTCAGTTGTCTTATTTTTTTTAACTAAGGTTTCAAGTACGATATTAAGAGATATGGAGAAAATGGATATCCTTGCCTTGTTCCGGGTTTTAGAAGAAATGCTTTGAAATTCTCTATATTTAATATGTTGGCTGTGCGTTGCCTTTATCATGTTGGGGTGTGTGTGTCCTTTATATCCCTGGTCTCTCCAGAACTTTTGTAATTAAAGGAGGTTAGATTTTGTCAAAGGCCCATTCTGCATTTAATAAGATGATTATTGGTGTTTTCCTTTCAGTTTGTTTATGTGGTGGATTACATTTACTGATTTTTGCATGCTGAACTATGATGTGTGCTCTTTTGAAGCATTCTTGAATTCAGTTTACAAGTATTTTATTGTGAATTTTTGATCTGTAATTTTCTTTTTTCTTGGGTCTTTGTGTGGTTTTGGTATCAGGATAATAGTGGCTTTGTAAAATGAATTAGGAAAGTTTCCTTTAGTTTGTATTTTGTAGAAGAATCAGAAGAGTATTGCCATTAGTTCTTTGAAATCTGGAAGAATTCTGCACTGAATCCATCTCTCCCTGAACTTTTTTTGGCTAAGAGATTTTTTTTTTAAATTACTGATTCTACTTCACTAGAGGATATGGGTAGTTTTTATTTCATTTTTTATTTAACTTTGGTACATTATATATAACAAGAAATTTATCCATTTCTTTGGAGTTTTCAAGTTTGGTAACATACAGATTTTTAAAATATTTCCTTATGATTCTCTCAAATTCCTCAGTGTCTGTAGTAATGTCGCCCCTTTCATCTCTACTTCTATAAATTTGAATCTTCTCTCTGTGTCTTTTGGATACTTTCCTCAAAGAATCATCTCTCCATTTCATTGGTTCTTTATATTGTTGTTTGTTTGTTTCTATATCACTGATTTCAGCTCTGAGTTTATTTCTCCCCATCTACTCCTTTTTGAGTGCTATTTCTTCTTGCTTTTCTAGAGCTTTCCAGTGTGAAGTTATTTGTATGAGATTTCTCCAGGGTTATGTTTGTCTGTCTGTCTGTCTGCTTTAATTTAAGCAACTTAGTTCTACGGACCTGCCTCTTAGAAAGTCCTTCACAGTGTCTCATAGGTTTCAGTATGTTGTATTTTCATTTTCATTCAAGTCTCCAAAATATTTTTATTTCCTTCTTGATTTCTGTTAGACCCAGTTTTCAATAGAAGTCAGGTGGTGGTAGCACATGCTTTTTATCCCAGAATTCAGAAGGCAGAGGCAGGCAGATCTCTGTAAGTTTGAGGATAGCCTGGTTTACAGAGGGAACACCAGGGCTACACAGAGAAACCCTGTCTCAAAAAACAAAGCAAAACAAACAAAAAACTATTTTCCTTCAGTAATAAGTTGTTCGATTTTCATGAGATTGTGTACTTTCTGTCATTTCTATCGTTGTTGATGTCCAGCTTTTTAAAATCAAGGATGCTCTGACAGGAGGCAGGATGTTATTTCAATTTTTTAAAACATAGCTGTTGAGGTGCTTTGTGTCCTCATATGTGGCCAGTTTTGAGGAAAGTTCCCTGGGCTTCTGAGAAAAACACTGTATTCTTTAGTGTTTGGGTGAAATGGTCTGTTGGAGTGTTCTAGGCCTGTCTGGTTTATGTCATTATTTAACTCCAGAAGTTGTCCACTTAGTTTTTGTCAGAATGACCTGTCTACTAGCAAGAATACAGTATTGAAGTGTTAATATGTAAGTTAGTCTAGTAGTGCTTCTTTTTTGAACTTAGGTGTCTTTGTATTTGGTGCTTAGAATTGTAATGTCTTCTTGGTTGATTTCTCTTTTTCTATCTCTCCAGATTAGTTTTAGTTTGAAGTCTATCTTTTTGGATATTAAAAAACCTACACCTGTGTGATGGCTTGTATGTGCTTGACCCAGGGAGTGGCACTATTTGGAAGTGTGGCCTCGTTGGAGTAGGTATGTCACTATGGGGATGGGTTTTAAGATCCTACTCCTAGCTGCCTGAAAGTCAGTCTTTCACTAGCAGCCTGCAGATGAAGATGTAGAACTCTGAGCTCCTCCTGCGCCATGCCTGCCTGGACGCTGCCATGTTCTTGCCTTGATGATAATGGACTGAACCTCTGAACCTGTAAGCCAGCCCCAATTAAATGTTGTCTTTTATAAGACTTGCCTCGGTCGGTCGTGGTGTCTATTCACAGCAGTAAAACCCTAACTAAGACAACCTGCTTGTTTCTTGTTTCCATTTTGTTGGAATACCTTTTTCAATTCCTTTATCCTAAGGTGATTTCTATCCTTGGTGGTGAGGTGTGTTTCTTTGATGCAGCAAAAAGCTAGATCTTATTTTCTAATTCAGTTTATTAGTCTGTGTCTTCAGGTTGGGGAATTGAGACCATTGAGATTATTAATGGGCAATGCTTATTAGTTTCTGAGGGTTTTGTCATTGTGTGTGTTTTCTCCCCTCCTTTGACTAACTGTGCTGGGATTATTTATTCCTCATGTCCTCTTGAGTGCCACTGTACTGGCTGGTTTTGTGTGTCAACTTGACACAAGCTGCAGTTATCACAGAGAAGGGAGCTTCAGTTGGGGAAGTGCCTCCATGAAACCCAGCTGTGGGGTATTTTCTCAATCAGTGATCAAGTGGGTAGGGCCCCTTGTGAGTGGTGCCATCCCTGGGCTAGAAGTCTTGGGTTCCCTAAGAGAGAAGGCTGAACAAGCCAGAAAAAGCAAGCCAGTAAAGAACATCTCTCCATGGCCTCTGCATCAGCTCCTGCCTCCTGACCTGCTTAAGTTCCAGTCCTGGCTTCCTCTGGTGATAAACAGCCATGTGGAAGTAAGCTGAATAAACCCTTTCCTCCCCAACTTACTTCTTGGTCATAATGTTTGTTCAGGAATAAAAACCCTGACTAAGACAAATTGGTACCAGGAGTGGGGTGTTCCTGTGACAACCTGACCATGTTTTGGGGAGGACTGTGGAAGGACTTTGAAACTTTGAGCTGGAAAAACCACTTGTTGTTAAGAACTCTGTGAGATGTTCTGTGGGAACTTAGAAGATTATGTTGAGAACAGTGCAGAATATGGAGACCTGGCTTGTAAAAATTCAGAGAGAAGATTAAAGACTCTTATCAGGGCCATGTTGTTTTGATTGTGAAGATTCTGTGGTTCTGGTTAGGGGCTGAAGTATCAGCTGTGATTAACAAGATTCAAAACTACTAAAGTGAAAACTTTACATTACTGGAACTATTGATGCTGGTTAGCTGGAGCTAAAAAATTAGCGGTGATTAAGAAGAGACCAACATCACTGAGGTGACATCTTCTGAAAAGTGTTTTCTGAGAGCACAAAGAGGCTGTGTTCCAAAAATAGCCAACGTTGTACCTTGTGCTGCAGCAGGACTTGGTAATGTATAAAAGTCACCCAAGTGGTACTGGTTTTGACAGCACGAAGGGGTTATGAAGAGCACAGTAAGAGGCCATGAAAGGCCATAAATAAAGGTGCAGCTCAGTTTGCAATTGATGGCCCAGGACTGAAGGTGTCATGCAAAGGAGTTGAGGCTTGGCACCGTAAAGACAGTCTATGAGAGGCTATTGGTAAAGCCTAGTTACAGCAGTGTTTTGGGAATTCCAGTACCATACAGTGACCACCAAGGACAGCAGCAGCAGTGGAGTACAGGCATATGGAGCCCAAAAGACAAAATGTGTGCTACAAAGGACAAAGCTAGAGAGGTGACTCAAGCCCTTGGAGGAGCCCAGAAGATCGTGAGTTAGAGCCCAGACATTGGTTTTGCTTTTAATTGTGACTGTGCCCTAATATTTTTCCCTCTTGAAAGAAAAATGTATTTTAATGGAGCCCATAATTAAGAGACTTTGAATTTTAAAAAATATTAGACATTTTAATCTGATTAAACTTTTAATATGTAAAGACTGTGGGACTTTAGATCTTGGGGATGAATACAAAAATAAGGGTTGAGGCTTAATAGCGATGTGTTTGTGTGTCAAGTTGACAAGGGGTCAATTGTACTGGCTGGTTTTGTGTGTCAACTTGACACAGGCTGCAGTTATCACAGAGAAGGGAGCTTCAGTTGGAGAAATGCCTCCATGAAACCCAGCTGTGGGGTATTTTCTCAATTAGTGATCAAGGGGGTAGGGCCCCTTGTGAGTGGTGCCATCCCTGGGCTAGAAGTCTTGGGTTCCCTAAGAGAGAAGGCTGAACAAGCCAGAAAAAGCAAGCCAGTAAAAAACATCTCTCCATGGCCTCTGCATCAGCTCCTGCCTCCTGACCTGCTTAAGTTCCAGTCCTGGCTTCCTCTGGTGATAAACAGCCATGTAGAAGTAAGCTGAATAAACCCTTTCCTCCTCAACTTACTTCTTGGTCATAATGTTTGTGCAGGAATAAAAACCCTGACTAAGACAGCCACTAAGCTTCTCCTCAGTCTGTTTTCCTTTGTCTATTGTGATTGGTTGTTTTGGGGGGTATAGTAGTCTATGCTGGCATCTGTGGTCTCTTAGAGCTTGTAGAACATTCATCCAGGTCCTTCTGACTTTCAAAGTGTCCACTGAAAACTCAGGTGGACCTGTCTTTTATGTCATTTTGTATTTTTCCCTTGCATATCTCTCTCTCTCTCTCTCTCTCTCTCTCTCTCTCTCTCTCTCTCTCTTTAGATTAGGGAAATTTTCTTCTATTATTCTGTTAAAAATATTTTTTGTGCCTCTAACCTGAGTTTCTTCTTCTTCCTGTATCTCTACCATTCATAGTTTTTGTCTTTTCATAATGTCCCGGATTTCCAGGACGTTTTGTACACTGAATTTTTTAGGCTTTATGTTTTCTTTGACTGAGCTATCTACTTCTTCTACCTTGTTTTCAAGATCTGAAATTCTTTCTGTCTTTCATCTCTCTTAAGGTGTTGGTGAGGCTTTTCTCTGAGGTTTATGTTAGATATCCTGTGTTTTTTATTTCCAATTTGGGTTTTCTTTAGTGATATGATTTCCTTGCTAAATTCTGCCTTCAGATCTTGAATTGTTTTTCATTATTTCACTCAATTGTTTGTGTTTTCACAGTCTTCATTAAGACATCTATCCAAAAAAAGACATCTATTCATATCATTTTTAAGATGTTTAAACATTCATAATTGCTATTTTGAAATCCTTATCTTGCATTTCAGCTAAATTTCCTTTCTCAGAGCCTAACACAATAGGGTTGCTGACTTCTAGAGGAGGCACATTATCTTAATTGTTCATGTTTGTGTTTTTGTAGTGGGATCTAGGCATCTTAAATGATTGAAGTGTTTCTTGGTATGGACATCTGGTCTTATCTTTGTTGGGTGGGTGTATCATTCTTTAGTTGCTGTTACCTTCTCTGGTTCCTAGCCAGATATGATATCAGGGATTCCCTGATTGGAGATGGGTTAGGAAGAAAGGCTGTGAATGGCTGCGAAGAATAACTGGGGACCCTGGATCACCAAGAAGTCTAGTCCCAAGGGAATGGAAGCACACTAGGAGGAGGGTGTCAGGTAGGCAAGCTCCAGCAGGGCTGAGGGTAAGTCTTGAGAGTCTGGAATGGAAGACAGGAAAGAGGATGAAGGTTCCCTACTTGAATCCCAGCCTAGCGAGGCAGCTGTCGGCCTCTGAGAGAGATGTTCTACAGGTCAGCAGAGTCACAGAGGACTGGGGATGGGCTAGAAGGAAAGGCTGAAAATAGGGTAGCAAGGAGGACCCTGGGTCTGTACCAAGAGCCTGAGTCTCTAGGGTATGGAGGTGGGCTAGAAAGGGGACTTCTGTGGGTAAGCAGCAGCAGGACTAAGGGGAGTCTGAGGTGATTGTTCTCTTAATGAATATGCAAGAGTCTTCTTACAACCAATGTATACTGTATTCTCGCTCTTTCTTTGGACTGTAGCAAGCAATGTGTATGCACAGCCCTCTATCCTCGGGCTAAGGTAGACCAATTGACTGAATGCTTGCCTATTGTGCACAAAGCCCTGGGCTCAGTTCCTACTACCACATAAAACTTGGTATGATAGCATATTCTTGTAATCCCAGGATACCTGTGAGGATCCAGCAGGAGGATCAGAATTTCAAGGTCGTCCTCAACTCCATAGTGTTTAAGACTGACTACATTACATGAAGTTCTGTCTTTCAAAGTTCAAAGCCAATCCTTCATCCTATGACTGAAGACTGGTATTGCCTCCATTGTGTGGGAAAACTGAAGTATAGTGGTTAGATAAGTTATCCTAAGTCACAGGGCTAGTAAGCAGTGGTGCTGTGATTCAAACCTTATTCAGCTCTGACTTACACAGAGCATGATTGTCAGATCTTGAGACTCTCAACGGTCTAATGGAAATAGAACATGGCCTGGTTCTCTGTGTTTTCCATCACTATGATATTACTGAAGAAATATTTTTTGAGATAGAGTCTTGCTGTGCAGGCTCAGGCTAGCCTCAAATCTGAGACAGTCTCCTTCCTTAACATTCCAAGAGCTGGGATTATAGGCATGTGTCACCACACCTGACTAGGATAAAAAGTGTCTGATATTGCACATCAGGGGGTGGGGAGAGGAATAGGGGCAGTTCTCCCTTCTTGTCTCTACCTCCTGTCAAATATAAATTTCTGTTGGTTCAGCTGGAGTCTATCAAATCACTACTATGTGATCAACTTTACTCTAGGGCTTTTCCTTTAAGGATAGAGGTCAAGGTCCGTGTGAGTTTGGATGGGAATATCACCCCTCTCTCTATGGTCGCTAGCCTTCAATAATGAATATAGAGACAACTCGGCTGCTAGGATTGGTGATAGCTGTTATTTTGTCACCTGAAGAAATGACAGAACTGTTCCATTCACTTTATGTTCTGTGACTCTAGAGAACCCTAACTAAGACAAGCTGTGTCAGGAGAACCTTCACCCATGTTCACCACCACTTCAAACCCACAGACAGTATTAGACCGACCTGTCTTCCTGTGTTTTTAATAATGAGGCACATATAGCATATCACCTATTTGTCCCATCGTTCTAGAATTGTGCCTTTGGATGGTGGCTCAGTTCACCCTGCGCATTTTGTTACATTTGCTTAAAAACAAAACCCATCTGACAGGTCTGCCCTGGTTGCCAGAGAGAGGCTCTCTGTCACAGAAATAGGAATCGAAACCCAGACTAAGGTGGACTCGGTATGAAGAGGAAGAGAGAAACTGTCACGCCACCATGGCTGTCATGTGTGGTTAGTGGAGGGTGGCTATTGCCTTGTAACAGTTGGGAAAACATTGGGAGCAGCGTGTTTTTCAACTGAGTCAACGTATTCTCCTTTTCTGATGGTCCAGAGATTGCTCTAGATTCTTGCAAAGTCTTGAGTCTCCATTGGGGGTATGAATGGCCATAGGCTTCAGAGAAGTTAGGGAAACAGTGCCGTTCACAATGCTCTGACTACAGAGCACTCTCTGTGGTGCAGGAGACCAAAAGACCACCCCCATGCTTCACCTTTCAACCTCAACTTGTGATAGAGACCTTCTGACCACCACCTCTCCTATGGTTTTAGCGTCCCTATCCTAGGGGCTCTCTGTTGCAAATCTCTATTTGAGACTATACCATTCTCCTCTGTGGGTATCTAATGATACTTCTCATTTTATATTTTAAAGAGTAACTATAACCAACCACCATTTGTGTTATCTGGCTCACTGATGATGACAAATTGGCAAATGCTTAACAACTATCTCAAAAGAAAGTTGAGTATGGCTGATCAAAGCAGTTGCCTGTTCTTATGGTTGATGTAAATATTTCAAGTTTAGCCTCTGATGGCAGAAAGCAGATCCAGTGGAATGAGTTCCATCGACTCCCAGGAGCCTCAGTATGTGCTTGTCTATGTGCTAAACTTAAAAAAAAAATCAATTTCAGATAAAAACCATTCCAATTTCCCTAGGGAAAAAAATGGGAGATCTGGCCACATGTAGTCTACATTTGCACAAGCTAACCACTCCTCCCTGAAGAGAGACTGCAGATGCTCCCTTGGAGCAGTTCAGTGCATCCCATGCTTCTGCCCACGGCTGAGTGTCACCTGCCATTCATCTCTGTATTTAGCTTCTTTCTTGTCTCTTGGTTTAAGCACTAAATTTGAAATAGAAACAAAAAAGCAATCTCATTGCCTGATTTTGGATCAAAAACTCAAGAAGGGGGGTCGCCCAGCAAGCCCCCCCCCCCAGGAAGCTGTTTTTAATTGCTCCCTGTTGATCATGGAACCAGCGGGGTTCACCTGATAAGATGCATGGAAACTGTATTCCATTTTTGGTTGTTTTTCTTCTGGTCATCCAAACCAGTAGGCACAAGTGCCATGTCTACTTAGGGTATTTAGTTAATGAGACTCATCCAGAAACTTGTGAACTGTGTGGCAGGCTAAAGATTTCCCTCTAGGGATATTAAGACCCACTGACTGGAAATGGTGCAAAGTGTCAGGTTTAGAGGAAACTCAGCACAGTAATTAAGAATGCATCAAATCCTGTACAGTGAACAGATGACAGATCATGGCAGGAGAAAAAAATAGCATCTCTGAGGTCTCCTTGGACAACATCCATGTTGACTTTGGAAAATGCTCAAGTGTCGGGGGAGGGGGAAGACTGATCTCTAGCCTGAAATGTAGAATGCCCAGAGTCACTAACATCACGCAGGGATTGGACAATGAATATCAATATCATTCTTTATGATTATTGAGGGATCCGTAACGTGTTAGACATTTAAATGTCCTATTTTTGGTGGGGTAGAATACTTCCACAGAAGATCTAGGAATAAGGGGTTGGAACAGGGTTTCCTGGTATGTGTGGGGACTCCCTAGACTACTGGCAGAGCTTGACATCTGCCTACCACCAGTGACAGATGGTATGACTTCCCTTGGAGTCCCTTTCCTGTGGCCGCCACAGTAATGGGATCACAGTGGTCACTCAATTGAACTGCAGGTGAAGACAGTGAGAGGTCTCGTATCTTCATAATAAAGATAATTCTCTTTCTTGCCGTCAGTCAGAGAAACACCAGAGCGAAGAAGGCTTGATTACCTTGCTTCCTTTTCCTGCTTCTTAACCTGACAGTGGCTCATCGCGTGTCAGTTGATGGGACTTACCCATCCCCCCATCTCCCATTAGGTGTGCACCATGGCATTATGCGATGTCTCCAATATCTGAGTGTGAAATCCTTCATCGTTGAGGACTCTTCCGAGGATTATAGTTTTGCCTAGATTCGTGTGGTTCGTTGTTTGGTTAGTTTTTGGTTTTTCAAAACAGGGTTTCTCTGTGTAGTTCTGACCTTGCAAAATATAAGGCTTCCTGTGCAAAGACAGGAACAGTTGTATTGTCAGAAAATGGTCGTGGCAAAGA
>JADRCD010230816.1:5578-16032 GCA_019843815.1 Montemys delectorum
CATCGTCGTGGCCATCATCATAGTCAACATCACTGTCATCACCATCACCATTATTATAACCATCATCATCTTGGCCACCATCGTAGTCAACATCAATATTGCTGTGGCCTTATTATAGTTACCATTGTGATAACTAGCCCTCACTATCATGATGCCATAATTAATTCACTATCACAGTGGCTAGCGCTGTGCTAGTCCAGGGCTTCTCAAAGTGCAGTTTCACCAGTGGTGCTAGCATCGCCTGGGAAATTGTTAGAAATGCCAACTCTCAAAGCCTGTATTAGGCTTAATAAATCATAGCTCTGGAGTTAGATCCAAAAATAAGCATTTCAGTAATCCCTCCAGGTGTTCCTGAGCTAAGATTTGAGCCCCATTGTTTCAGGCTGTGCTGGAGGCTTTTTTTTAAATGCTTTGTTCCACTTATTTTATTCTTTTCTGTGTTAAGTATCAATATGTCAATTCTGAGAAAATTGAAACATCATGAGATTAAGTGACTTGATCAAGGTCACATGTGTAGCTAGACCCTAGAATGAATACATTGTTACACCATATTGCACTTTCTATGAAGGAAATCCAAACAAATTCTCTGAATTAAAAAAAAAAAATAAAAGTAGCATTTTTGCAATCATCCCCACATGTTATGAAATTAGAGTTTATTTTCACTAGGTTCATTTTCCTGAAATCTAGAAATAGTATGTGAGATTTTAGGGTCTGTGGCCAGTGGGGTCTGTAGCAGGGGGACAGAATGGGCAGAAAGAGGTGGACACAGCTGCAAAACAGTTGCTAAGTAGGGAGACAGAGATGAGCTGGGGTAAAAAACAGAAGAAGCAGGACCACTGTTCTATAAAACAATAGAAGGATACAATAGGCTGATCAGCAAATTCACACCTGGGAAAGGCAGTTGGCAGCGTGAAATACCCGCGTAGGAAGTGATCTAAGGTTTGACATTGGTGCTTCTGACCCCGAATTTAGTGCTTTACTCTACTCTAGGCAACGAGGGCAATTGAGTGTGAAACATAGATAGGTTATGAAGAGACGCTCATCAGGGACAAAGTTACTCTCTTTGAGGACCACAGTGACCTTCAGGAGGTTAGTAGGCCTACTAAAATCAAATGCAAAGATAGTGTTCTGCTGTGTACATATGAGTTTAAGGCACCACACTCTCAGGTGTTTCTAAATCTGGGTTGTGGTTCTGCTGAGAAAAAAAAAATCCAAAATCAAGAGAAGTGTGTCGACATTTGTGTTTGTGTGTGTGTATGATATGTCTGTATTTGAGTGTATATGTGTGTTGTGTGCATTTATGTTTGAGTGTGTGTGTGCATGCACATGTGTGTATGTATGTATATAAAGGATGGATCATATATTATTACAGAAGTTAGGGATTCTCAATGTTCTGCTCCCCATAGACTGGAAACCAAGACTAGTCAACAGCCTTGCCCTATTCCAAAGGCCAGAGAAGCAGAACTGGTGTTAGTTCCAATCTGATTGCTGAAGGTGTTCTAGCTCAAAAGCTGGCAGAGAGTGTGAATTAGTTCCGACCCTGTTTTGTTCTGTTCAGGTTTCTGATTGGTTGGGTCAGGCTCCCAATTAAAGTGTTTGTCTTACCTAGAAACATTCCTGCAGAGACTCCCAGAAATGCTTTAAACAAATACCTGTACACACCTTGGTTGAATTTACTTTACACATATAATTAACCACCCATCTCTCTTTCGCTCTAATGATGGGATAAAGAAAGAGAAAGAAGGAGTTGGAGAGAAAACTAGGAAGAGGAGGAATAGGGAAGGGGATGGAGAGAGGAGGGGAAGGGAGGAAGAATAGGAGGGGGAGATTATTTCCATTCTTGCTTCCAATATGTAGTTTGTGATAATTTATATTTTCCAAAGATGGCTGTATTCATACTAACAACCCCATTATCTTATAAAAGATAGCTAACACTCCTCCCACTAAAATGTGCAAGCTATATTTTTTCCCCTAAATCTGGACAAGGGCTCATGATAACTCCAGTTAATAGATAATGGAGTAAGTGACATCCACAAGGCCAGGTGAGAAGGATTCAGTTTCAGCTTTCCTGTGTGGTTGTCCTTGGACTTTAGCCAGAGTGCTATGAGGTAGTTTATACTAGCCCATGTAGGGCATGGTGGGACAGGAAGTGATGTTTCCCTGCTGGAAGCCAACATCAACAGCTACATCATTAGATTTCAGGTGGTCTACCATGGTTATTAAATAGAAAGTCCAGAGATTGTGAGGCCACCCTTGCTGTTTTGCATTTAGATTCTGACCCATAGATTCTGAGAGCACAGTGCAAGATTGCCTTATGCTTTGATGTTTGGGGTGCTGGTGGGTTCTTACAAAGCCTACAAACAAGATCATTGTTTCCAATTTTTTTCTACCTTGCTCCCCAGATAGTCTTTCCAAAATAATTACGTGGTCCTATGATGCCTCAGATCAAGACCCCTGTGGATCTGTGCAGCTCACAATTAAGGGGATCTTTGTCTATTTTCTTAAGGTCAGAACATGTGCTTGGATACCCACAAAATGCTGTCTAAGTTTAAAGAGCTCTTGGGTGGTGGTGACTGTCTCTGAAGCCATTTGTTGAAGAAAGAAACTCACATGTTAGCAATACTTGTCAATGACATTTTCATTTTTTTCCCCTCAGGAAAAGCAAAGAGGGAAAAAATTGGAGTTCATGTGGTAAGTTTTCTAACTGGCAAATGAGCTAAGTATCCCTCTCCTTCTCTCTTTTCCCTCTCCTCCCCTCCTCTCCTTTCCTCTTCTTCTTCCTCCTCTTCTTCTTCTTCCTTTTATTCTTCCTCTTCTTCCCTCTCCTCCTCCTCTTCTTCCTCTTCTTCATTCCTCTTTCTCTTCATCTTTTTCCCCACAGCTCCTCTCTTACTATTCTTAGCTACCCTTCCCTTCCTTTTTAAATTTAAACTAAAACTTATATTGTTTCTATTTTTGGTCCTAAAAAGTCCTTTCTTTAATAAAATAATGAGAGTAGCTTGTTATCTGTTTTGTAACTGCTCCTGCTATTAAAATTCTTACTAGGAAAAATTAAAAATTGACCACTAATGCTAGTTTCTCACTTCTTAAAATTATACCACTTGAGATAAAAGTCTTGGACCCTTCTCATGAAGTCCAAACCAGCTCCCATGGCACGACTATTTGATGCTGTATTAATTGACCCCTCCTAATTGTATAATAGGGCCCAACCACAATGTGGTTCAACACTGTGCCTCCCAGATAAGTTTTGAACTTCTTTGAAAATTGACAGAGCATTTTATATTGGTTGGATTAGGTTTATTTTGAAGACACGGCTTCCTTTGAAAGCAAATCTTGCTACTGTACAAATAGCACAACTGCTATGCCCACTCTGGTAGACACATGGTACACATGTCCCACCCATTTAACAGTCATTCCCTTGGTAGTATTAACTTCACAGCCCCTCCCCCAGTGGGGTGAAAAACCCTCACACAGGCAGACAGGCTGTGGCTGGGTACAGAGCTTTATCTCCTGATTCTGTGACATAAGCCAGTTCCAGGATTCTTCTATGTTTCTATCCAATCACATAGAGGGTGCCATGACTCTCTGCATCTTCCCCATTGAAAGCTCTTTGCTTAAAGTAAGTTTTTGACCTGATATTTGAGAAGGGATCAACATATGCATTGCATAGGTTGCTGGCCAGTGACTTTGACATTCCCAGTTGGATTAGTCCCTAAATAGCTGGCCAGCTTTAGGACCAGGAGGGGCCTGCAACTGAGACCTTCTGCTGGAGGAAGCACTCATATCTCCTCTGGACAAGTGGCCCCCTGGTTTCTCTGTACCTAATGAGTTGCCTGCTCCCTAGGTGGGTTAGCAGTTCACTTTAGGTTCTTTGACCTCAAACATCCTTACTTGGTCTTTGGTGACCCAGAGACTAATAAAAAAAGACTCATGAACATAGAATACATGATCAAGAACAACTTTCTGGTCACTTGAATCTTACTTGTATCTTTGCATTTAGGGTTGGTCAACCTGAGGGGCATGCTTGACACTCTTTACACAATACAGATTTATTACTGGCTTCTCAAAGTTTTCTTCCTTTAAATGACAAACCCTAGCAGCCTAGGATTTGATTTAAGATACCACCCAAGTCTCATACCAGACTAGAGAAAAAAATGCAACTTAGAATAAATAGATTATTTCTGGACAGAGCGAGAAATGAAATTACACCCAAGGGAATGCTCTACGTATAACCCACTGAACTCCTGGATATCTTGGGACTGCTATTAAAGTTATTATTGAGGGTTGCAATATCTTGACCATGAGGCTTGCCTATCACCTCTTCCAGCCTTATCACTCAATAGTATTGTTGGATATTTACCAATATGTGCGACAAGTCAGCCTTTATCAGAGTAGTTTGGGACCAGGGAAGCTGGTGGAGATATTTTCCCATGGCTTCATAGACTTCCATGTGTCCTCTTTGGAGTGAGGTTTCATCAACTAAGGATACATTGCCCACTCTTAGACATATTTAGCAAGTTTTTGATGTCTCTGTTATCTTGTATATAAGCCTCAGGAATTCTGTCTTGGTCTGTAGTTTTCTGTGTTCTGGTCCATCCCTAGTAGTATAGACAGGTAGACCTTATAAGCTTTTATTATACTGTAAGTTACTTGCATTTTTAAGAGTAGAAATAAGACTTTTTGTAGCTATAATAGTAAGGATTTCATGGTAATATAGTGCCTAGGGTATTATTAAATGAAAGTATTTTGAACAGTTGAGATAAGACTTCTTACTTTAGGTTGCACAAAAATGGTAGATAGAGAATGTTTTATTCCAAGAAAAAGATCCTGGATGGTCTCTATGATTATTTTAATTTCCCTCTACACATTATACCTGTGAACTTCATCTAATCTGTTGAGACAGAGACAAAACTGTCCTTCATCCATTAGAGCTCACATACCCTTTATCTTGGTTTTCAGGAAATGACTTTGACACTATTCTAAGTGTGATGGTTCTGTGGCATTTTGGGGGCCATTTTCAAAATGCAATCCAGGATTACTTCATCACATGCATTTAGCACTGACTACAGTACAGTGACCATAGCTTCTCAGCCTCTTTTACCATGCCCATTGAGAGTTATAATATTGGGTACAAATTGCTGTCCCAGAGGATTGAAAGTTTGCTTTTCCTTCTAAAATGTTTCCTGGAGTGAGCCAACAAAGCATGGCTGGGTGCTTGGACCTGGTGCTGCTCCACACAGCTCTGCCTCAAGCAAATGGTCTGCATTGAGGTTCTGATAAGAAACAGGTCCATTAAGCATACAGTTAAGGCCATTTTAATGGGGCTATAAAATGGTGTTTATTATAGCACACATTGTATTTTTTTGCAAAGACTTCTGGGAGAAATTTTTATCTGGTCCCACTGCCATGAAAGGTTGGCTAATTTGGAGAGAAAAGTTTTATTTTTATGAGCTACATAAATTTAGTATATATTTAGTTTGTGTGTATGTGTGTGTATGTATTTACACACATGCACACAAACACACACACACACACACATATACACACATACACATACACACACATCTTCCTGTTCTTGAAGACTCATTTTAAATACATCTCTTAAGAGGTGGTTTCTTTAACTGCTGCTAAGCAATTAGGAATTTGTGATTTGGACTCCCACACCATTTTGTCCTTTAGAATTGTGGATTGCGTGTTGTGGTACTCTCCTTCACCCTAGTATTTACAGCAGACTTTCTGAATAGTTCCCAGAACCTAATAGAGGCTAGGTACATAGTCATCCTGGAATTCTAGATAAGAGTCTGCCAAGATTAATGGATTCCAAAGTTTGTTTGTGATGTGTATGTTCATAACAATGGTATTGTGAAAGGGAGAGGAAATTGTGGACTTACTGAAGACCCTGCAATTTCATTTCTTCTTTTTAGTGATATGTATAATTATTTTACATGTATTATATAATACAAATTGTATATGTATAACATATATGTATGCTATATGTTTATTATAATTATATATCAGCATATTATATAGTATACATAATATACATATACTATATTACATATAATATACTTTCATATTATATATATTATATTATAGTTTTATATATGTGTGTGTGTACACATGTACAGGTATACACATAAATGTAAACTTCTCATATGTATGAGAATTTATTAATAAAGGCATGTCATGTCTCGGTGAATGCAAGGAAAAGCATCTTTTGGCTTATAAGTTGGATTTGATCCACACACCTCACTTATAGCAGTGAGAACCTGCTCTGAGAACAAGGTGCTCTTTTTGTGTTCTTTTCTTAATGATTCCATGACCAGGTCATCCTCATTTTGAGATCTCAGAACAAGTCTATTAGAGATAAAAACTCTACCTCTGAGATTTGCTTTCCGAAACACAGATGTTTCTTTTTCCTTCGTCTTCCTCACCCCTTTTTTTTTTTTTTTTTTTTTCTGATTTGGTTTCATTCTTTCTTTAACTGTTTCCTTTTTCCTTTCTTGGAGCAGTATGGAATTCAGACATGTCATGAGGCTGAGCTTTGGGGAAGGGAGCAGAAAGTCTGAAGCACACTGGCTGTGTTCCTCCCTGTAGTGGGTGATGAAGGCAGTGATGAGTGCAATTTCCAGACTCTGTACCAGAAATCTGCCGTACCATATGGAGTAAACCATCTATACCGGAGACTGTTGGGAGCTGCTTCGTACTCAACAGAGTCACTGATACCAGCGAAAAGTAGGGTTGACATGGGGCAACGGAACCTGCATGCAACTCTGGGTACCTTTGGATTTTGAACCTCTGAAGTTTGAAAAAAATTAGGGAAAAGGAGAGTTGGCAAGTTTTCTTGCTCGTGTTTTAGAGAACACTCAAGGTAATTTTAGTTTGAATTGAAACATTTTATAACAGATAAGGGTTTTCAGTTTTTTAAAGTAATACTTGGTAAGAATAGGAAATAATGGCTTTTATTATGGCATTTTCATACATGTTTATCACTGTAATTTGCTGATATTCACTACTACAGCCTCATCTTTCCCTCTTGACTCACCCTGCTTGTCCATTTTCTTCCTCCAGATAGTCCTCTGCCTAGTTTCATGTTTTAAATGTCTATGTGTATATATGTACATGTGTACAAGTATATACATGTGCATGTATATATGTACAAACATATTTGTGTATGTATATGTATGCATGTGTGTACATTTGTGTATATGTATACATTTGCATATATGTTTTACATATGAATGAACTGTGCTTTTTTCTTTTTTCCATCATTCTCTTTTTTTCTCCTCTGTCTAGAGCTCTTCTTCATCCCCATTGTCCCTTTTTATGCATATATCTATAGCTGGATCCAACATATAAGGAAGACATGCAGTGTTTGTCTTCTTCAGTTAGGATTATTTTGGTAAACATGATACTCCATCTATTTCCCTGCAAGTTACATGATTTCATTCTGGATATCTTAGCAAAGCCAGAGTGTGTCTGTGCTGGGTTTCATTTATCTGTATATAGATGTCTACACTGATACCTAGATATGGGCTCTGAGCTTCTCAAAATGAAATAAATTGCCTTGGCAATTTCTACATTTTAAATGTGGGTGACTGCAAGGAATATTTTGATGTTTCCTCCACAGAGGGGAACATTAGGTCTTCACATGTAGAGGCGGATAGGTGGAAACTGGATTTGCTGTGTCCCTCATTTCATAAATGTACCCAATCCTTCTGACAACAGGGAAACCACTCACAGTTTACCTGCCTTTCAAATCCCTACATCTGAGTGCCTTCACATGGGCAAAGTTCCATTATGGAAGATGTACATTCACACAGCCCAACAGTTTGGAACTATACAGATTCTTGATTCTAATTGAACTTGAGCTCAAATTCTGATTCCCCTATGTGCCAAGGAACTATATCCTGTTATATTACATAAAATACAGCAAATTACCCCCACATCACAGTTATCATACATGAAACAGATGGCCAGTGAGATGGCTCTCAGTAAAATCCTTGCAGCCTGATCATCGTCCCTGGAGCTCACATAAATGTGAACGGAAAGAACAAAATTGACAAAGTTGTCTTCTGACCTCCACAAGTGTGTCCCAATGTACACAGCCTCCACTGAACCCAACATATCACACACATAATAATAAATAAAATAAAAAATCAAAATAGAATAAATGGAACATATTACATAAAGTAGACAGCATATCTGAATATGAATCAGCATGTAATATGTGCTCTTGCAAACTAGAGTCTGCAGCCTGTTACTTGTTTTTGCAAATAAAGCTTTATTGAAACACATTCATGCCTCTTTATTGCCTATTGTCTAAGATTGCTTGTCTGCTT
This sequence comes from Montemys delectorum, assembly GCA_019843815.1. Lineage (NCBI taxonomy): Eukaryota > Metazoa > Chordata > Mammalia > Rodentia > Muridae > Montemys > Montemys delectorum. Next base: position 13,921 of record JADRCD010230816.1, read on the forward strand.
TAAGGGAGTATTCAGTACTTACTAGTGATCACATGGCTTGGAAAACCCTAAAGATTTAGTAAATAAATCTTTAAGAAACAATATTTAGGGTTAAAAGGAAATGTTTGTCAACCTCTGATTTAGTACATAAGATTTTTTGTAACTCTAAAATCTATTTTGTAGACAATAGAAATTTTTTTTAAAAATTAATAAGGTGACCATTTTAGTGAAATAATTATTTCAATTGGTGTCTATATTTTATAGTAAAAACTGTTAATTTTTATTTATAATTACTCACAGAGAAGAACTATATGAAAAGAACCCAATCATGAAATTTGGGTATATCTGAGATTTTTCTTCCCCAAATTCTTAGTGTTTAACAAAAGAATTCTACAATAATAATTAACATTTGAGATCAGGTCTCTGCTTGAAGAATTCAGAAAACTGATTCCACTGTGGTGAGATCAGTGCTGTGGACCTGCTGGCTGCATGTTGTTCTCTAAGTTCAAGCAAACCCAGATCAAAGAGTGAAGTAAAGTCCCCTGGCTTCCCTTTTGGGCAGAGCCTTTCTGGCTGTAGTATCTGGGCTCATTATAAATGCAAAGTGACGATCTTGTAGAAGTTTTCTACAGAGCCATACAAAAGTGAATTTATATGCTGACTTTTCTGAAGACTTCCTGTGGGGTTAGGACTATCTGATATATGCAATGCTTTGATTCCTGTTGAATGCACACACGTATAATATCATACTTATAAAATAAAAGTGTGTGTGTGTGTGTGTGTGTGTGTGTGTGTGTGTGTTTCCCAAAGGAGACTTTTGGGCATCTAATTATCCCTTCCCTTGCATTGTTACATAGTATGGTTTACACAAAAGTAAAATGTCTCATTGATTCAATGCTAAGATTATCTATTAAGCCCATTTCCTTCTTGTTCTCATTACTGTGGACCTCATTTTAGCCACAATTTCTAGTCTTTTCTCTTTGCAGACATCAGAGTACTTCTTACCATTATTCCCTCCTACATTTTCTGCCTCATTTTCTCTCTCCTGTCCCTCTGCTAATCCAATTACACATATGTTGGACTGCTTGATATCGTTGCCCGAGCTCAACTGAGCCTCAGAGGATTTCTTCTGGTTTCTTCAAATTAGATAATTTTTACAAATCTGACTTCAAATATCTTCAAATTTAGTGGCTTTCCTTTCTGCTCTCTCCAATTTTCTGCTACGCCCATAAGACTACTTTTTCACTTCCAATGACTTTTCTGATGTTAAATTTGATTTTATTCTCTTTTATAGTGTTTTTATTTCTTTACTTTCAGGATGACACACTTCATTTGTTCCCTCATTTTCCTTTATGCTCTTGGTAATATTCTTCATGATTGTTCGAAAATCCTTTTAAAAGCCATTTTCAGCATTTTAACTGGAGTATTTTGTGTGTATTATTATCTTTCTTTTACATTTTTCTATGTAGAGGAATTTTATTGTTGATAATTAATTATGGTTGGTAATTATTCATTATAAAGAGGTTTAATAATATTTCTTTACCTTAAAGAGGGTTGAATTTTATTCTGATAAATACTTAATAGAGTGGTTGACTTAAGTAGTTAAGTGAGTCCAGATCCAGTTGCTCTAGGGCAGGGCTATAGAATTTTTCTATTTATGATCCCTTTTCATTTAATTTTTCTTACACAACCTCAGATATATTAGTTTACAAAATAAGTATACAAGCCAAATATTTGACTACAATAAATTACAAAGAAGTTTATTCTAATATGCATATATTTTTAATATTAAGATGAAAGCAAATGTTTGTGCTAACGGGGTGTACATACTTGTTTTTACATAAAGAATAGAATCTTGTCTAAATGGGTGATACTGTAAAGCATGAAGCATCTTCAATGTTTTCTAGAGTTGATCATTATTTTGATTGTCAGTGCTGAAATGGCTTCTACATGTGAACATGTCTTACAAAATGGCAGGGAATCAGGATCAGGTCAGAAATTGTTGGAAAATCTGTCTTTACTCAAAACCAAAATTCATTTAATGATTTTTAAAAAATTCAAGCCAGTAACTCATCAGAACTGAAAAATCAGACATGTTAACACAATACAATTGGAGGACATGCTATCCTGATA
>JADRCD010230817.1:0-16323 GCA_019843815.1 Montemys delectorum
CACACACACACACACACACACACACACACACACACACACACACGGGGTGGGGGGTGTAATAAACCTGAAAAGACATTTCCACAAAGAAGAATGGACAATAAGATTCAAAAAGATTACCTAATGTCATTAGGGAAATGCAAATTTACGCCACAGAGAATGGTGCCTCTAAGCACTTTGCAGTGTCGCACACCCCTGGGAAGTGGACAGTGGATGTCCTGACACCCAGTGGCAGAACCCAAGGATGCTGCTGAGCAGCAAGCCAGACCAGGGCAGTCCCTCACAAGAAGAACTAGCAGGCCCAAAGAGTCTAAATTTGAGGCTAAGACTGCTGCTGTAGGGATGGACACTCTGTATGAGACAAGAAATGGCACAGAGTGGGTGCTTGGGGCACGAGAGTTCATGGAAGATGGGAGCAGAAAAACAATGGCAAAGTTTGCCAGAGGCAGGGCTATCACAAGGCAAACTAGTGTGAGCCCAAGAACCTAGACAATGCACACAGAGACATGCAAAAGAAAGAAGAACCTGCAGATGGGATTCTGTTTGAAGATGTATCAGTGTCCTGGGTCATGCCCACAGACAGAAGACTGATAGCGAGTTTATGGACACATGGCAAGTGTGTCCTGAGGTCACATTATTACTTACCACCAAAAAATGGTTCAAATGAGCTTAACTACGAATAAATAATTTTACTAGCCTTTACATTGAAAATCCTCTGTGTACACTTAACCTGTCCAATGATTTCCACATCAGACATCCTACAACATTTGCCTTCTGATGCTGGCTCTCTTCATGATCCCAGGGTGACTTCTGGGTGTTCCAAAGGGTCCAACCTGGGAGTGATGTCAGTCATATCCCCAGAGATGGCTCTGAGTTCATTTGATTCCCCATCCCCAAATCAATCACCATAGCAACAGAATGAGATTAACTGACAGTTGCTGAGAATGGAGCCAATCCAACAGAAAACATATGGCCAATAATGGAGGGAAGAGCTATCTCTCAATTTTCCACATTATTCATCTACTGAAGAAAGAAAGATGGATTCTGGGCAGCAGAAAGCAGGTTCATGCCATCCAATCTAGGTTCAAAATCAAACAAGCACATGTGGAACCTTGTGCTCTGCAGGATGGAGAAGAGAGTCTTAAAACATGACTGATGACTATCAAAGGCTCCCACTGCTCAAATGGCAAGTCTACCCTCCTGAACCACATGGGTAGGACAGGAGAAGGGAGGCATAAGAGCTGGATGCATTGCTCTGACTGCAAGTGGCAGCAGTCCAGAAAAGCCCACTGTGCTTTCCGAAAGCAGAGCTTGGCATCGCCCTTAAACGGTGGTTAGTGTGTGTATCAGTGACAGGAGGAAATGGGTCCATGGTAAACAAGAATAAGGGTTCCCTCGAGCAAAGAGTGATACCCCCTCCCACCTCCAGATCAGTTTCCTCCACCAGGGACCTAGTTCCCACCATACCCAGCAACCATACTTTCTTACTTATTTTGACATGCTCACTTAATCTGAACAGAAAGAGTGCCTCATGGAAATGAGAGAGATTGGAGTAGTCAATTTCTTTTATCAGTTTTCCTGTGTCAGAGAAGCATTCCACCTTTCGCTTTCCTTTTCAGAGACCATTACTCAATCAGCAAGAAAGAGGACCAAAAGTTTGCTGTGCCAGCGAGTGACAAATGAGACTGTTAATTCCCCTGAGCAGGCATTTTGGTTTGCCACTTGCCTAACCAGCAGCAGACAAACACCCCTGAATAATACCTTTAAGATTGCTGTGGTCTTTTATGGGAGAGAACTCAAAGGGATCAGAAATTGAAGAACTTGAGACAAGACACCACTCAGCCATGAAGAATTGATTACTTCTATATGAGTCATGGACTGACAACAGCTATAACACCAATGGATCTTTGCTACTTACTCTGCTCAGTGTACAGACAGCCAAGATAGGTCTTCTAGGTCTCTGAGCTAATACCCGTGTGCTGAGCACACACAGTCACCCACTTGTTTGCTGGGAGGCAGGCAGGTTTCGTGTGAGGTTGAGAGAGCTCTCTGGGCAACCCCCATCATGAAACCCAATTCTGTGGTTAAGGGACTTCCTTGGGCTTCCTCAGATGAGAGTGCTGAACTGTGCCTCCATCCTTCCCACTGCTGACAGGACCATCCCTTCAAATTGCCTTGGTCCAAGTCTCTGTCCTGTAGTCAGGCTGGGATCTACTGACTCAGCCATTCAGCTGGATGGCTTTGGAATGACTCAGGGCCTGCACGTCTCTAGTCCCCTGCTTTGTCTTTCTTGTAGCAGGGCCATTGACAGTGTTGGAGGCCCAGGTGAGCCCTGGGCCCTGGGCCCTGGGCCCTGGGTAGGTTTCAGGTTCTCCTCTGTGTTATCCTTTACGTTATGGTGAATGTGCACTTAGGCAGCTATTGCTTCTGTTCACTACCTTGTGGGCATGTCTGGGTTTTTCCTTTGTCATTTATTGACAATTTCATATATTTATATGTAATGCATTCTCTCTACATTTACCCCTCCACCTCTCTCACCCTCTCCCATCCTTATAATCTGCTCCACCTCCTACCACTATGTTCCTATCTCACCCATGTCTTTCTGCCTTGAGTTTGGATTTTCTTTGTGGATCATTGGGTTTAGCCAGGGTTGTTCACACAGCCATGGGCGTTGAGCTGTCCACTGGAGCACAGGCAACTCAGTAGCACTTTAGCACCGAAGGCAGTGACTTCTGCTCTCCCAGAAGCCCTAAACTGCCATTGACTCCCCTGGGTGGGGAGGACGCCATTGAGCTCCACTCCATCTATAGCTAAATGGAAAACATGTGGTTTGTGTTTTTAAGGATTTGTTTTTATTGCTCTTAAAATGTGTGTGTGCATGCACGTGCACACATGTACATACACACACATGAGTCCAGGGACCTCAAGAGGCCAGAGGTTTTAAATCCCCTGAAGCCAAATTTATAGATGGTTGTGAGTTGCCCACCATGAATCCTGGCCATTGAATTCAGGTGCCCTGCAAAAGGAATGCATGCTCCCAATGGCCAAGCCCTCTCTTCAGCCCCCAAACACGCCCACTTTTAAGAAGTATTTCTTCTTGTGGCTTAAGCTCAGAATTTACAACTTAATTAAAGAAAGCATGTTTAGAAAGCAATTAATTCAACGGGGAACTAAATAATCAATCCCAAAGTGACCTGATTCAAAACCTCCTAAGATTTTGGGTAGGAGAACAGTTCTGAGAGTCAAGGAATAGCCTAGTGTGTAGTAACAATGAGTTCTTTGTGTCAGAAACACTCTGAGTTTTGACACACTCACTTTGCATCATGAATCTTCAAAATGTGGGCTAGCATCCATAAATATGTCTAAAGTGCTATTTGTGAACACTCATATCTCAGTGTGACTAGGACAAAAAAGTCTCAGACCAGCCTGAATCTGGGATTACTGGGAAATTCAGCTGACTGAGTCAACATTACCACTACACCTGAAAGACACCAGAGAGACCAGGAATACATAAACCCTCGTCATAAAAATTGGTACTTCTTACCTGGTTTTACCCTGTCTTAGTCAGTAATTCCATTACCATGAAGAGACATCGTGGCCATGGCAACTCTTATAAAGGAAAGCATTTCATTGGGGCTGGCTTACACTTCAGAGTACATTGTCATTATGGTGGGAAGCACGGCAGCATGCAGGCAGGCATGGTGCTGGAGAAGGAGCTGAAAAAACTACATCCGGATCCACAGGCAGCACACAGAGAGAGACACTGGGCCTAGCTTGAGCATTTGAAGCCTCAAAGCCCACCCCAGTAACACACTTCCTCTGACAAGGCCACACCTCCTAATCCCTGTCCAGTAGAGCTACTCCCTAATAACCAAACATTCAAATCTATGAGCCTATGGAGTCATTCCTATTCTAATGAGCACAGTCCCCTTCCCATGTGATGGTAATGATATCCTGTATCTGCATGCATGCTGAGCTCTGTAGATATAGGAAGTCATCCACTCACCTTCTCTCCTCAGTCATCCTTATACGTCCCTGAATCCTTTCTATTCACCAGATATTGCATCCTGAGACCATCCAAGGATACTTTCCTGTCAATTATATAAGCAGCTTAAAGGCAGAGTGCAACAAGTAGAAACGTTTGCTGTGCTGGTGATGTGATTTGTAGGTTGTCAGATGCAGTCCTTCGCCCTCTCTGGATTACTGAGAATTGTATCTCCCAAATAGGATACAGTATCAACGGAGATAAGAAAGGGGGCTGGGTGCTTTCTCCTTCACTTCCTGAGCCTCAGCCAGCATCACAAATCATGATAACGTGCTTGCCCCATCCAATGGCTTTAGCTCTCACCAGACAAACTCTCCCACACTCACAGCTCTTTGGTATGATCTCCACCAACACCCGTTCCTCCTGTTGTCCCAGTAGCCTTGGGCGGTAGCACCTTTCTTCTTCTGCCAAGTCTAGTTTACTTTTCTGTCTGCATTTTCACTTCTTTTCTCTTCCAAAAAAACTCTAAATCTAATTCCCTGCATTAAACTCCTTGCCCCTCTCTGACTAATACTAACAGAGAGAGGTTGTCTTATTTTGGAGCATTTCATGGACAAGGCTTTTATGAGAGACACCTTGAGAAATTCTGATCTAAAATAGTTTCAGTTCCAACTGAGAAACACCAGTCAGTTGCACATTTGAGCTGATTCCATGTATGAAATCTGTACACTTGTGGGCTTTTGTGATGACAGTCATAGGAAACAATGATCTTCTAGGAACACACACACACACACACACACACACACACACACACACACACACATGAGAAAACATTGGGAAGATGCCAGAGTCACTGATCTGCAGGCTTAAGGGATTACTAACACTGAAAGGGCAGGAAGGTCAACACTGCTAACACAAGCCTGAGGCTCTGGACACTGTGTTTATGATGGCCAACAACCCAGGCACATGAAGGAGGCTGCTCAGCAGCCTCTGGGGAGGAGGCTCAGTTGGTAGAGCACTTGGCTAGCACTGGTAAAGTCCTTGGTTAAATCCCTAAAACTGCACAGAATAGGAGTGGCAGTGCAAACCTGTCATCCCAGCACTCAGGAGACAGAGGAAGGAGGGTCATAAGTTCAAGGTAAGGCAGATAGACGGCTCAGTGAGTAAACACTCTCGACACTAAGTCTGATGACTTGAGTTCAATCCCTGGGTTCCACATGGTAGAAGAAAGTGGACTCCCCAAGTTGTTCTCTGATCTCCACGTGTACACCATGGCCCACACATATTTTCTCTTTTCTCTCTCTACACGCCACACACACACACACACACACACACACACACAAACACACAAACACACACTTAAATATAATAATCCTTATCTACAGAGAGCTCAGGGACAGCATAGACTACATGAGACCCAATCACAAAAGGAAAAAAGGAGGAGAAGGAAGAAGAGGAGGAGGAGGAAGAGAAAGAAAGAATAAAAGGAAGGAGAGGGAAGAGAAGAAAGATGATGTAAAAAGCTACAAGAATTTTCAGTGATATCAAGTGGGTAAAGGAAACAAAAACTTGAGATTAAACAAAACTCAAGGCAGCTAGTACTTCTGAGAAGATATGAACAGGTGGCTATGACATGTGTTGTGTTCCCTTGGGATGCCACCAACAGGCAAGGACTATAGTAAGCATGGACTGTGTTTAAGGCTCCTGGAGAGTTTTCCATAAGGGAAAAACCAAACCAAACAAAAACAAAAACAGACACAAAGTAAGTAGACAAGACTGTGAAGCCTGGGCCCTCTTCCCATACTCACGGTCCTACTCTGCATTTCCCTGGCAGACTTCTAGCTACGCTGCCTCTGGAAGCTTCACAGTCTTCGTTTTTAGACCATAGATAACATGAGGTTCTACAGTGATGACCTGTGTGTGTCAATGTAGCTGGGCTAAGGTAGCTAGTTAACCATTGTTTCAGGTGTCTCAATAAGTGGGTTGAATACAAAATATCATCCTTCTCCACTGTGGGATGACATCACTCTATCCATTGAGAGTTCCTGGGGTGGAAGCAAAACCGGCAGAGAGGCTGTTTGAACTCTACAAGGTCTAGAATATTCACCTTCTCTCTTCAGATTTTAAGATACCTAGGTCCTAGCCCTTCAGACTCAGACTGAAGCATCCACTGGTTGTCCTTGCTCTGGAGCTCATAGGCAGCATATTATAAGACTTCTCCAAGTTATACAATCTACCTGTCCTGGTCTTCTCAAATAGATGATAAACAGAGAGACATTCTAAATATGGATAGACATATTATATTTGACAGAGGAGCCTATGGATCATGATTCTTTTGGGGTTTGTTTGATTTGCTTAAAGGAGTCACTAAGACAATAGCAAAACATAGATGTTTGTTTACATGGTGATTCATAGCCATAGCAAAATTGCAGTTATGAAGTTGTACCAAAATAATTTTATGATTAGGGGTCACAACATGAGGAACTGCATTAAAGGGTCGCAGTATTAAGAAGGTTGAGAACCACTGACATAGATGATAAACAATAGATGATGGATCAGTTAATTGATAGAAGGAAGATAGGAAGGGTGAGTGGATAGGTAGGATAGGCAGACAAATGGACAGATAGACATATGATCTAATTTTCACAATTCCAAAATCTACAAAGCTCTGAAAGTTGCTTCTTTCCACAACGTTTGACAACACTCTGGTGCATACTAACATGACATGATTTCTGCTCAATTACCCCTATTAATTACGCATATGCTGCTCAGAAGAAATGTTTAATTATGGAGTGATGCTAAGCATGTACTACTATATAGGGTGCAGGTACTGTGCACAATTAATCAGGGAAAGTGTAGTCACAACCACAATTGGTCTGAAAGACTTCCACAGGGGTACAGACGGTACTGTCCACTTGTCGTGTGACTGGAAGGTTTCGAAAGAATAATAATGGGAGATGCAAACAAGATTTCAACCATGTCTGTAGTGCTTGACACTGGGCAGATGCTGCTTGTCCATAGCCATCTACAGAGCCTGTTATATTGCTTACTGTCCACCGACATCTGCATCTGAAACTACCACAGATGCAAGGGTCTCTGAAGACCAAGGACAGGACAATTACATGAAGTAGAGATTTCATAGGATCTAGAAATTGACTGTGATGACTGGATCAAGCATCCTTGTGATGAGTTAGACATGGAAACTCAACTCCTCGCTGTTCCAAGTCACAGTGAGGGGAGGCAGTTCCAGGTGATCTAGCCACTCTGTGTGTTTCACACCAGCACAGAAGGCTGACTGGAAGATAAGGAGTCAAGGAGCTGAGGCAGCTAACTCTGCTCCAGGCCAAGAATGACCAGGTGCAGAGGGAGCAGAGCTGAGAGAGAAAGACAGACAGGCGGGCAGAAGGGAGAACACAACTGAGAAAGCTAGCCTGTCTTTTAATTTAAAATGACACATTCCTTCATCACTACTGGGGCCCAATGCTAGCAATGACAGCACACACTCAAGAGGACAGACAGAGAATGTGCCAAATTGAGAATCAAGAGCAGGCCAAACACTGGCATCCAGTTTCCAGAGGTTTCAAGTTGACACCGGATTGCCAAGTGCTTTCTGTGATGTGTCCATTATTGATTGCTATAGAAGTACTGGACTAAAAGGACACTGGAGGAAAAAAACACAGAGGTTGAGCTTGCAGGTCAAACATCCCTCCAAATTTAGATGATCACCAGACTCCAGAATCTGTGACAAAGCAGCAATAGGGGTGATGTGCCTCAAGGACAATGAGAAAGCAGCTGGATCAGCAAAGGCTCTGCCAGCACACAGGGACAAGTCAGCCAGCATAAGTTTTGTTTTGTTTTTAAATATCTGGATCATTCTTATCCTGTTTTCTGTGACATGAAAAATATAGAAGAACCTGTTATCATTGGTATCATTGGATCTTTGTGATGGTTTAAATGAGAAACATCCTGAGAATTGGCTCAGGTATTCGAATACTATGGAAAGAGATCATAAACCCTCTAGGAAGAGGAGCCATGTTGGACGATAAACATCACAGGGAATAGGTATCTGAGTGCTCTTCACTTCATCCTACTTCCAGTTCAGTTTGTTTTCTACATGTGGTTGAAATGTGACTGATCAGCTTCCTGCTCCAGCCACCTGCTGCCATGCCTCCCATGATATTATTCTCTCTCTCTCTCTCTCTCTCTCTCTCTCTCTCTCTCTCTCTCTCTCAGAACCTTAAGTCTAAATAAAGCCTTTCTTCCAAAAGTCACATTAGGTCATGGTATTTTATCACAGCAACAGAAAGTAAGTAATACCAATTGATCTTCCAGTTTTTAGTCTAGTATAGATATTGTTCCTGCCTACTGCAGGTTTGTATGTAATAACAGCAGTAATGGCAGCTTCTTCCTACTGCATGCATATAAGGAAATTAAAGTATGATTAATCCAATAATGCCCGAAAACAACAAGGACATTATCCAACTTCACAGACCCAGTGCCTCATGAAGAGCAAGTCATTAGCACAGAGGGAAGTAGCAAGGTCTGAAATAGAGATCATGGCCTCCTGGCCCTTAGATAGTACTCAATAATGAAAGTCTGAGTTGAATTAAATTCAAGTAGAAATACAGCATCACCTTGAGAAATGCAATTCATTTGGGGGGGGGTGTGGATATAATAATAAAGGGGAAGTCACAGGACTAATCATTTGGTTGTTCTGTGCTGACCTAAAGAGTTCATCAAAGTAACTGGATAGTAAGAGAATTCTAAATAGTCATGACGAAGGGAATGTAGCCCCCATGGAAATGACAGGGCTCTCATCTAGGCTGTCTTTGAATCAAAGCATTAATTACCTGCTTCAATACAAATTTCTGTGCAAGATTAAGTAAAATGTCTTTCAATGACTTACTAGTTCCATACAGGCTTCCGTAATTGTAGGGGAGTTTGCCAGAGACTTGCACACAGAGAGGGCCCTCAGAAAAGCTTCACATGCGTCCTTCTGACCTACTTATCACATGATGGTTTAAAGCTCTTCTGTAAAGTACCATTGAGCCACTGCCACATCTCTCATCTTGAGCCCCTTTTATGATGTGCGTGTCTTTGAGCTTAGAGTTCACATATGATACTTAGCCTCAGCCAAACATCACTGTGAATGAAGTTTTTAGGTGAACTATCGTAGTTTCATTTCTGTAGTATAGCAAGCAACCCTGACATAAAAACTACTTGGAAAAGGAAGAGAAGTTTGGGGCTATAACTCCAAGCATAGGACAGCATTGTGCAGAAGTTATAACAGAAACTTAAGCACCATACACAACCACAGACGAGTCAAGAGACGAGAGGGATAATGAGTATATGACTCTATGCTTGCTCACTAGTTCTCAGCTAGCTTTTCCTCTCTTACATTGTTCAGGGTCCCCTGCCTATGGAATGGTATACGTGAAATGGGTCTTTCTATATCAATTAGCAAGACAATTCCCCACAACATACCCACAGGCCAACTTGATCTACATATTCCATCATTAAGACTCTTGCCAGGTGATTCAGTTGTATCAAGTTGACAGTGAAACTGATGGTAGTAACTGATGGTTAAAAGATTCACCTGAGAGATTCAAAAGCAGATTTGAGAGGAGGGGGGAAAGAATTGGGAAACATGAAGTTCAGATTGTGGAAATTACTAAACCTCATGAACAGAAAGAGAAAAATTATAGGTAAACAAAACCAACAGTACCTTTAAAAACTGTGAAGGGAACCAAGATATGTATTACAGGATACCAGAAGGAGAAGAGAGAGAGAAGGGGTAAAGATATATTTAAAGAAATTAACCACCATGTGAACTAATATCATTTGGGGTCAAATAAATTACTAGAATTAATTTAGTTTAAAGTCTTAGGGAAATTTCTAGTGTGTTTAAAAGATAAAGCCATTCTGTTCCATGTATTTGAACATGTAACATCTATAGAAGAGGCTTTAACTACTACCTGCCATGCTGTTAGAGGCACTGGTAATGACAGAAAATCAGCACATCACCATACATGACCGTGATCTCATAAAATACTACAGATAACTTAAAGTTTATACTTCAGGCTGATCCTAGAGCACAAAGAGACTGTAGAAATAATAACCTTGTATAGATTAAAATCTGAGGAAGAAAGAGCTCTGAAATTCCAGAACTATCCTATTATTAGATACAAGTGTCCAATTTCTACAAAATGTCAGAAGGCATACAAAAATAAATACAATACAGTCAAATGAAAAAGTAATTAGTATATATTGTCTATGAAAAGGACTTGATGGAAGATCTATGAGATAAAGAGTTTTAAATAATTCACTTAAAGATGCTTGAGAAACTAGGGTAAGACTCACAAGAAATCAAAAAATAGCAGATGAAGTGGAAATGTTAAAAGAGACATTAACCTACAAGAAACTAAAGATGAAACTCTGGAGCTGAGAAGTGTAATAACTGATGGTTGAAAGATTCACTTGAGAGATTCAAAAGCAGATTCGAGAGGGAAGAGAAAAAGAATTGGGGAACATAAAGATCAGATTGTGGAAATTACTAAATCTCAGGAACAGAAAGAAAAAGTTATAGGTAAACAAAACCAACAGTGCATTTAAAAACTGTGAAGGAAACCAAGATGTGTATTGCAGGATACCAGAAGGAGAAGAGAAAGAGAAGGGGTAAAGAGATATTTAAAGAAATAATGAGTGAAATTATCTCTAATTGGAGGAATGGCAGGAACATAAACCTCCAAGGTATGTAAGAACTCAGGAGAGCCACACCAAGTCATACAACAATCAAATGCTTAAAGGCTGGAGAGTCTGAAAAACAAAGGAGCAACTTGACACAGACGAGCAACTTTCAATAAAATTAAAACTGGATTTCTCATCAGAAAATTCTACAGTCAGGAGGTATCAGGCTGATTCCTACATCAAAAACAAAACATTTTTCAAAGGTGAATTAGAAGTGGGCATGATGGGAACTCAGCATGCTAAAACAGATCATAACAAGTTTGAAGCCAACTGAGAGTGTTCCAGGCCAGATAGAACTGATGACTTCTTGTAACTGAACCTGTCTTAGGAAAAATGCTCGAGAGTCCTATTGGGTGAGGTGGAAGGACACTAGACAGTAATTCAAAACTGCAGGACGATAGTAAGACCTCAGTAAAGGAAATTCATGGGCAATCCCAAAGGCTAGTATTTAAATAACCATAGTTGGTAGCTCTACTTTTGTTGCCTGCATGATTTAAGACACTAATGGAGTTTTTTTTTAAGATTCCTCTAAAAGCTTTCATTATTGTAATTTTAGTTTGTAACTTCACACTGTGTTTTCTGCATAATTTGTAACACTGCTACATTTGAAAAGGATTATGTTTTCAAAGACCTGATACCTAAGGATGTAATTCTGTGGCATGAAGACATTCGAAAGACACGGGATGGACTTGTAAAGGGGCAAAGCATCTGCATGGCAGTGAAGCTAAACTGCCATAAATTCAAATTAGGCTGTTAAGACTTTGGATACTAAATCTAATCTCCATGGCAACTACTAAGAAAATAGCTATAGAATATACACAAAAGAAAACGATAAAGTACGTCAACATTTCACTACCAAAAAATGAGCTAAAACCAAAAGAAGATAGAAATCCAAGATGCAAGCAACAAAAATTTATAAGACATATACAAAACAAATTGGAAAATAAAAAAATTTCTATCTCTATGAACAATTACTTGAGATATAGTTGATGAAATGCTCCAATCAAAAATAAGGATCCACAGAGTAGATAAAACCACATGATCCAACTATCTACAAGAAATTCGCTTTCAAATCAAAAGCACAAGTCAGATAACGTTATTCTGTGAAATTAGTAACCAAGAAAAGCAGAAGTGGCTATGTTGATACCAGACAAAATGTATTTCAAGTCTTTGTTAAATATATTAAGAAGATATAACTGTAATTAACTATATACCTAATAAGAGACCATGTAAATACACACATCAAAAACTGACAGAATTGAAGAAGAAAATAACCAGTTCTATAATAATTGAACTTTAATATTCTAACCTCAGTAACAGAACAAGCAAATACAGAGGGCAGCAGTAGCTTGAAACAGCTACTTACATCACATCCGCAGTCAAGGTCAAAGAAAATGCATATATGCATTCCTATTGCTCAGCTTACTTCTTCCTCTTTACACACGTCACGACACAAACCCAAGGGATGGTGCCGCCCACCGTGGGCTGGGCTTTCCCACATTAACGAACATAATCAAGACAATCACCTTGTTGAACCTTTCTTCCTAGCTGATTCTAGATGTTTTTGAAGTTGACTATTAAAGCAAGCCATAAGAGAAGGAGGGAGGATGGGCCTGATTCCCTGAACTATTGCGGCAAAACTTCTGACAAAATCGAACAGGCTCCTGATAAAAATCCTTAACAAAGTAAGAGTAGATAGAAACTATCTCAGCATAACGACAAGCCACACCTAGATAAAGCCCCCGACAAGTATTAGCCAGTGTCAAATACTGAAATTAGAACTTACATATTAATCTGGCTTCAGTCTTTGACACTGGCTAGTGCTTGTTGGAGGCTTTATCTAGGTGTGGTTTGTTGTTGTTACATTGAGATAGTCTCTGTCTACTCTTACTTTGTTCAGGATTTTTATCGGGAGGCTGTTAGACACAAAAATCGGTTGCATTTGTATACACTAACAGGAATGATAGGAAGAAGTAACTAAAAATAGCTCCACTTAGGAATATATCAAAAAGAGTAAAACACTAGGGCTGGAGAGATGACTCAGCAGTTAATAACAGTTACTGCTATAGCAGAGGACCCAGGTTTGGTTCCTAGCACTCATGTGGTAGCTCACAACCATCTATAACTCCAGTTCTAGAGATCCAACACCTCTTGTAACTTCTGTAGGTTCCTACATGCATATGGTACACACACCTACACTCAGGTATGTATATATACATACATGCATATATATATATATGTGTGTGTGTATGTATGTGTATATATATACACACACATACATGTATATATATACATACACATACATGGAAGGAAGGAAGGAAGAAAGGAAGTAATAAATAAATAAATAAATAAATAAACAAACAAACAAACAGGGGTTCAATTGGGCCCCCAAACATCACAGTCTATTGTCACTGCTGCCAATTACTCTCTGGAACTTGAGAATTAGAGCTTATTGCTGAAGATAACAATATTCCTGAGCCTTAGAACATAGAGAGATTAGCTGGTACTCACTTGACTAGAAAGCTTTCACAGTGCTGGAAGATGCTGCACAAGATTCTGGTGGGAGAAAAGTCATAAGCAGTCTTACCCAGCTGTGAAAATTGTAATCTGCAGTGATCACTAATCTGGCAAGACATGGCCACCAGTGCAATAGTGGCACAAATGTTATATGAGTAACCAACCACTTTCTGCTTGGATTTCAGGTCTTCTGTATAAGGTAGAGTGCTACCTGGCACCATTATCAGGGCCAAGAACCTGATAGACAGTCATGGACCCTACAGAGAAAACTAACCTTATTATTTGTTAAATAGGCATAGTATTAAGGTGACTTCTAATGAGTTCTTGTTATACCTATAGATTAGTGCATCTTTCAGCCCTCAATGTAAAGCTTCTTTTTTGCATTGGATGCAATTAACACAAAAACCAATAACTCAACATACAGAGAATATAAAACTGTGGAATACTCATCTCTGAATGGGGTATCTATATCACATCATCTACCCTCAAGACTCAGGGATCATTGAGGAAAAGGAGACCAAAGACTGGAAGAGTCAGAAGTAGAAGGCATCTGCAGCAAAATAGTGTTTGTAGGCATGACAAGACTACTGCAGACATAACTTGCAGCAGCCATTACTACATGCACACGACTTGTACATGATCAAATCAGCCAATGTCCCATCAGGGATAGGGGAGAGGTTCAGGAAGCCTAAACCCTTACCAGAAGAACATTGGCCAAGGATGGCTGCTGGGCAGGAAAGAGTAAGTGTTCTTCAAGGCTGTAGCCCCTGAGAGGCTACTCATGCTTCAAAAGGTGCTCCTATACCATGCAGGTAGCACTAACTGCAATCAGTGTATTTTAAAGTAAAACAATGAAGTTAGGAGAGGAAATAGTGGAGGGGCAACAGGGTATTGGAGGAAAGGATACAGGGTGAGTGTGTTCAAAATATGTTCTATGTATGTATGTAATTCTTAAATAATAGCAATTAAAAACAAAACTATAATACTAATTATAGTACACTTAAGATGACCTCTATGCATATTCATGCTGCTGGTTACAAGTAACAACTGACTATTAAACTCTAAATTAGACGTGTATACCATGTCTCAAGGTCTCATGGAATACTAGGAACAAACAGGAATCACAGAAAATAAGAAATATGTGCAGAAAGGGAAACCCTGGAGACCTTCACAATGTAGTAGAACTAGAGAATTCGTGGTATGCCCACTGTGGAGAAGATTATGGCAGTGTCTTTCAAAAAATGTTTGAAGGAAGGAAGGAAGGAAGGAAGGAGGGAGAAAGAGAGACAGGGGAGAGGGAGAGGAAGAGGGAGAGGGAGAGGGAGGGGAGAGGGAGGGAGAGGAAGGGAGAGGGAGAGAGAGGGGGGGGGAACCACTCAAATACCCACTGACTGAAAGGCAAAATGGGTTCTGTTCATGCTATAGAGTCATCTCCATCTATGGCAGACAAGGAACTCTTGATATAGCAAGGATGAAGCGACGGGCTTCTTGCATTCATTGTGTAAAGTGTAGAGGCAGGATGGTGTTACTTGGGCTGTTACTCACTGTTTCATGGGTAAGGGACTTTCATTCTGCATAATGAAGAGTTTTGACGGTGGGTGGTAGCAATGACCATGCAACTGTGGATATACGCAATCCAACTGAACTGCATACTTGAAAAAGCAATGTTGGCAAACTTCATGGCTGCAATCAAACACCATGACCAAAAAGCAAGTTGGACAGAAAAGGGTTTATTTGGCTTAAACTTCCATATTGCTGTTCATTATTGAAGTCAGGACGGAAACTCCAACAGAGCAGGATTCTGGAGGCAAGAACTGGTGCAGTGTGCTGCTTACTGGCTTGCTTGTCCTGACTTGTTCAGCTTGACTTCTTACAGAACCCAGGACCACCAGCCCAGGGATGGCACCACCCACCTTGGGCTGCCTCTCCTCCACTGATTGCTACTTGAGAAAATGCCTTACAGCTGGATCTCATGAAGGCATTTTCTCAACTGAGGCTCTTTCCTTTCTGATGACTCTAGCTTGTGTCAAGTTGACATACAAAACCAGCCAATACACTTTACAATGTGTTTATTTTATACCATAAACCATATGGGTCTGGGCAAGGCCCTGGATGCAGGCTCCCAGCATGATTTTCAATGTCTACTAAGCAAGAAAAATATCACATTTGCCTCAAGTTCCTCTGACTCTACTATTGAAGAGAAAAGAAGTTCTATATTTTATACACATTTTAAGCATAGTTTAAATATTATATGTTTCTATATTTTATCCATATTTATAAACTTTTTAAATTACCACTGTGGCACCCATTCCTACTAGGAATGCTTTAGGACTGCTAATCAAGGTAGAAATATCTTCTGTCAAAAATGAATCGAGTTGCTCAGCTCTCTTGGAGTCAACAACTTAAAATTTAGAACATGCGCTTAGTCTCCTTCCTACATCCAGAGCGCTGAGCTCTGTGAACAGTTCCTGCCTGGAGGGTCACTGTACTTGCACTAGCGAAGAAGCTCTGGGCCATCACCTAACAGGCGTATGATTTCTGTTCACTTAAGACAAGGCTTTGTAGCAAAGATGAAGTACAGTCTCTCTCCAGTCTTGAGCATGGCATCACCCAGGGCCAAGCCACACACCTTGTTTTAACAGCTGAGTGGGGAGCCTGATACAGTACAGATTCGTCTCTAATGTTTTTTGACTTGCCAGTCTACTGTGTACCACACGAGCTGAGTGGAAACTGTCTGTCAGAGCAAAGGCAGATAGGCAACGGTTTACCTTGTGTGTTGTCCATTCAAGTTAGGAAGGAATATCATTATTTTCTATTAAGTTTGATTCTCCTGGTTACAGTCTGAGAGACAGCAGAGCCCTTTGGGAAATTATATTTATTCTTGCAAGCAACTAAGACACTATTTTGTCAATTACTAACCCAATATCAATGAAGTTAGCTTGCCATAGTTTTCAAAATGTATTAGAATGATGCATTTCTGCCCAAATTGGAAATCTGCTTTGGCACATTTCTCTCTTATAGTTGCAAGTTCTTCCTTCCTTCCTTCCTTCCTTCCTTCCTTCCTTCCTTCCTTCCTT
>JADRCD010230817.1:21462-38991 GCA_019843815.1 Montemys delectorum
AGATAGATAGATAGATAGATAGATAGATAGATAGATAGATAGATAGACAGATAGGCAGATGATAGATAGATAGATAGATAGTCAGATAGATGATAGATATATAGATAGAGCATGTGTGTGTGCACTCTGAACTAAAAGGTTGTTTTTAATAAGAGAAACACTTCCACATTCAGTAAAACTCCTGTAATTCATAACTTCAGTAATCTAGAATCTGAGCAGATGTGTTTCAGCTGATGCTGGGTGGTTGCAGGATGAGTTGGCATGTGCAGTGTGAAGTGCACATGTTGTATGTTCAGCATCACACATTCAGTGAAGTCATGTAATGCACACCATACAACCTTGCTGTAAATGCTTGAAGTCCATTACTCATTCTGTCTTGGATGAATTTTAGCCATTGTGCATTCAGAAACATGTCAAATTTTTCACAACCTCCACAGTCAGTTCTTCCATACTGTACTGGATCCTAACCCACATCTTAAGAAGCTGAGCTCAAAGGAACCTGGTGTGTGTGAGGCAAGGAGAGGGAAGGGGGAAGGGGGTGTTCTAGTCATATTTAGGGACAAACCTCTTCCTTTGACATTCACAGTTAAGCAACTTATTTCTAACTTTTAACGGCTCCTAAGCTTGTATCTTACTTCCATTTTCAATTGGTTTAGAGTTTAGCCAGTCTGAGCTAGAAATTCCTCCAGTTCAAGCACAACTGGGGGATGAAATGGAGCCGTGGATATGAGATGCTGCTTTACAATCCCTCCTCGTTGCCACAGTCTGCTGTCATCAGCTGGATGTACATAAAGGCCAGAACATCAGCCAGAAAACTTAATTAAGAACCCGAATTATTTATGTCATGAGAAGCAGTGCATAAGGTCCAACGTTCTTCTAGAACCCACTTCTTCTTCTTGCAAGTTCAATCATAAAACGTGGGCTCTTTTACAATTCCTGGGAACCTCGTCTGCCATATTCCCTACTCTCTGCTCTACCTGCAGAAATCACTCAAGCAAGAAGCAGCCAGGGGTCTTGGAAGGCGGCTCACACTACAGTGGACAGCAAAAATGGAGTCAGTAGCTAGTAAATAAAAAAAGAGGTCCCAGTGTGGGGAGGGTAAAAAGGTGGGGGCAGATCTGTGAGGAATTAGGTGGAAACTGAGGAAGGATGTTATCACAGTACATCGTATGAAATCCTCAGACAGTTGGTAAAATATAGCGATGCACAAGAAAAAGGGAAGTAGCTACTAAATGGGAAAGCCAGAGGCCCCCAGTGAGGCGGCGTCTAATGCTACTTAAGCATCAAGGAAATGTCTAGAGGCAAGCTGAGAAGGTATGTATGTGACTGGCCCAGGGAGCGGCACTGTTAGGAGGGATGGCCTTGTTGAAGTAAGTGTGTCCCTGTGGGCATGGACTTAAGAACCTCACCCTAGCTCCCTGGAAGTCAGTCTTCCACTAGCAGCCTTCAGATGAAGATGTAGAACTCTCAGCTCCTCCTGAACCATGGCTGCCTGGATTCTGCCATGTCCCCACTCTGATGATACTAGACTGAACCTCTGAACCTGTAAGCCAGCCCCAATTAAATGCTGTCTTTTATAAGACTTGCATTGGTCATGGTGTCTGTTCCCAGCAGTAAACCCTAACTGAGACACAAGCCAACTGGCTAAATGGCATCCTTGCTAACAAGCTTCGGTTAGTTTTTTTCATATCATGTGAATAATTAGTGGGTAGTATTCCCTCCATCTAGTAGGGCTTCTGTCAGCTCACAGGGTAAATAACCTGCAAATGTGAATGCATTTCTGCAGAGTTGGAGGTAGGACTCTGTTGAGATAGAAGAGCTAAATGTACATATAAATGAGCATGGGGGTCTGGAAGGGATAAGAGGCTAGAAGAGATGGGTGAGAGCAGAGAAGAGTGGACCTATGGTGGAGGGTGGGGAGTGAGAGCAGAGGAGAGTGGACCAATGGTGGAGGAGTGAGAGCAGAGGAGAGTGGACCCATGGTGGAGGGGGAGTGAGAGCAGAGGAGAGTGGACCCATTGGAGGGGGGGTGAGAGCAGAGGAGAGTGGACCAATCACTAGCTTTGCAGTCCCTGAGTTTCAATTTTTACAGCTTGGAAGTGTTTTCAATAAAAAAGGAAAATGTTTCATGGCTCAGTTCAGAAAGGCAGTTGAATGCAAAAATAACAAGAGCTTGGCTTGGTAGCACACACCTTTAATTCCAGCACTGGGAAGGCCAAGCAAGGCAGGCAGATCTCTGATTTCGAGGCCAGCCTGGTCTACAGAGTGAGTTCTTGGCCAGCCAGGGCTACACAGAGAAACCCTGTCTCATAAATAAATATAAATATATAGCAACAAGGTAATCTTGGAGCAGCCACAAACCCGTCTGAAACTAGGAAACTCAGCAGGCCTAGGTAAAGGATGTCTTCAAGGGAGGGAGAGGGATCTCCTAACCCAGAATCCAAGTCTGTTGATCAGTCTGGTCTTCCACAGTGGACACAGAGGACAAAGTCTCCAGTAACAGTAGCTTGCTTAAGAAGACTTTGTAACAAGTTTCAGCATTCTCCATTTCCTCTCCTTGGAAAGGAAGCTTTCCTGAAGGTACTGAGAAATTCTCTTAGTTTTTCCCATGTAAACACATTGCTACGAAAAGAACAAGCCTGGCTTTGGGTGTAGCTCACACGTAAAATCTTTGTACTTGTGTACTGAGCCCTCCCCCTACACACACACACACACACACACACACACACACACACACAAACACACACACACACACATATGAATGAAGGGTTTCCAAATGGTCTGGTAAAAAGCCTAAAAACATGGCCAAATTTTATGTGAAATTAAACAGGGTTTCCATATGTGAAAATAGGTTCACATGATGGCAACCTCACCCTATTGCTCTTGTCCGTGTGACAGACACTTACTGAAACCCTCATAAGAAGGGAGGGGTTACTTCAGCTTATATATAGCATACGTATATAACAGCTTCATGATAAACAGAAGTCATGACAGGACCTCGAGGCAGGATCCGGGAGGCAGGAACTAAAGCAGAGGCCATGAAGGAGTGCTGCTCACTCACTTGCTCCCTATGGCTTGCTCAGCCTGCTTTCTTATACAACTCAGGACCACCAGCCCAGGAATGACACCACCCACAGTGGGCTGGGCCCTCTCACATCAATCATGAATCAATAAAAGGCCCCACAAACTTGCCTACAGGCCAATCTGATGGAGGCAATCCCTCAGTTGAGGTTCCCTCTCCTAAGTGACTAGTTTATGTCGTTGACAAAAAGTAACCCGCACATAACATATATTTGTGCCATGTGTGCATGGGGCAGTGCACGTGTATGTATTCATGGATACACATGAACATGGAGGTCAAAGGTCAACTTCAAATGTCTTCCTCAATAGTGAGGAAGTGTGTGTGTGTGTGTGTGTGTGCATGCGTGTATGTATACACATAGGAACATGTATGTGGAATCCAGTGTAGGACTTTGTGTATCTTCCTCTACTTTCTACTTTATTCCCTGAAAATTAGGTCTCTCTGTGAGCCTTCAGCTAGACCGGCCAGCCAGGGAGCCCCAGGGATCCTCCTGCCTCTGCCTCCCAAGTATCAGGATTACAGGTGTGTACTGCTACAACTATCTGCTGACACATACACTGGAGGTCCAAACTCAAATTCTCGTTTTACACATTTTCCTGACTGAGCCATCTGCAGCCCACCTCTATTTAACTTCGATTGTGCATACTTAGAGGTTACTGTGTGATCTTCCAATACACATTTATAACATGTCATGAGGCTTATCGGTAATCTCAAATATGTGATCCTTGTCTATCAGAGGGCCACTTGTGATCCCACTCCCATTTAGCTGGAAATATTTAATTGTTGTCAGCGGCAGGGGGAGCAAACACACATGCTGACTGTGCCCCAGGCTGTGGAGAGTATTTTGCCTGGTAACAGCCCCTTGAGTCCATTGAGTCCCCTTGTAAAAAGTTAAAGTTCTCATAGCCATAACCTGCATGGTATCAAAAGGCAATTAAAACCCATGGGCCCAAAGTTCACTGATCAGGACCATCTCCCCGTCAGGACACATCAGGCTTTGAACCCAGCAATGGTTAGTCCAGCCCAGTGCCTTTCTCACCACGGCAGCTCTGTTGTAAACCTTTTTCTTAATTCTTTTTATTCCCAGCACATTTTAGAATGCAATTTTTTTTTCACATTACTTTGAAAAATCTCTGGTCAAAGGACACAGAATTCAGTTATGTGGAATGAATAAGTCTAGACATCTAATGAGAGCTATAGTTAATAGTACAGTATATTGAAATGTGCTCTGAAAGTAGGCTTTGGCACACACACACACACACACACACACACACGCACACACACTTCTGTAGTTAAACATTTTTAAATTACAAAAAACTCCACAGGAAGTTACAAAACCTTTACAGAGAATCTGTAACCCAGTTTCCCCCCAGTGGGAGCGTCTTATTTAAACACTCCACATCAGCAGCAGAATTGGATAACAGAGCAATCCCCAGAGCGTGTTCAGATACCCCTACATACGCTCAGCTGTATGTAGTTTTACATCTCTAGAACATTTTAAAATGTAGCTCCACACAGTAGCCCCCCGAAGTTAATATTTAACTGTGCCAACACCACAAAGTGCCCTGATGCCACCCCTGTACAGCCACACCCCTGCCTCCCACACCCACCACACGACAACCACTGATTTGTTCCCTTGTCCTGTAACCATCTCGGCTTGCAGATCTGTAAGTCACTTAAATATCTTTCTCATAAGGTCACATGTAAGGCTGTGCTTTAGTTCTCCCTCCAGGATTATATATATATTTTTTTTTGGTTTTAAGAGTTCCCTATGTGGTCTAGGTACAATCCTTTGTTGAGCATGAGATTTTTTTCCAAACATTATAAAATATCACTTTAAGGTAGTAGGGCTTTAAAAACAAATTCAATGCCTGCTGGAGTCCAAGGAATGAAATCAAGTTATCAAGATTTTAAACAAGTGCCACATGCTTTACTAGAGAAGCCACAGAAAACGGAGCCTGGTTTTACAAGAGAAAAACCTAGGGACAGATGTAAGATGGAAATATTTAAGCATGGAACCGTGAAGTGCGAGAAAGGCCGACCTCATGGACACTCTGGCTTCCCTGTGAGAAAACCGGTTGTCCACAGCCATTTCCCGAAGCTGCAGCTCATGCGCCACCTTGTGGGCCCTGTGAGCT
Source organism: Montemys delectorum (assembly GCA_019843815.1). Classification (NCBI taxonomy): domain Eukaryota; kingdom Metazoa; phylum Chordata; class Mammalia; order Rodentia; family Muridae; genus Montemys; species Montemys delectorum. Next base: position 26,683 of record JADRCD010230817.1, read on the forward strand.
CAGCAGGGGCCTGGGAAGAGCAAGTTCGTGAGAGGTTGTTTTGCAGGCTCCGCCCCGACCTAGCTAGAAGGGTCATACAAGTCAACCTTACCAGAGTACTAGAAAGTGTTTACATAGCCCAGTGCAGACCCGAGCCCTGAAGCAATGCACCAGGACAGAGAACCCCAACTGCGCCTGAGGGAACTGACCCACACGGAGGGCAAAAGGAGCAAGGTGAGTACAGGAGGCGAGTTCTATAATTCTACCCACTGTTGGCTGCTTCCAAATGAAAGCCACTGAAGGCAGCCGTCACTCCAATAAAAGATCAAAGGGGAAAGGGATGGCTGTAATACCTGAATAAGATGGGATCCAGAGCTACACTTATCATGGCCATGAACGGTATCAGGTGGCTGCATGTGACCTGCGGAGTCCTGCTTCATGAATAGATGTCCCATAAGCCAATCAATCTGATGGGAGAAAGTGGGATTCAAGGAGATTATGTCTTATTCTAATGAACAAATGGAGACTATGAAAGGAATCTCTACAGGGCACCACCCCTAGCATATGCTGCCCACTATCATGGGCACCTAACAGGACACCATATTTGATGTGTGCTGCCCAAGATCATGGATATCTCTACAGGACACTGTTCCTGGTCTGTGCTGCCCCAGTGTCATGGGCATCTCTGCAGAACGCTACCCCTAGTGTGTGCAGCTGTGTCATAGGCATCTCTACTTGACACTTCCCCTTGTATGTGCTGCTCAGTATTTTGGGCATCTCAGCAGGGCACCATCTTTGGTTTGTGCTGCCCAGTGTCACGGGTATTTCTGCAGGACCCCATCCCCAATGAGCTTGCCTCTGGAAAGGCGGAGCTCAATCTGGCTCCCTCTCAGACAGTCACAGACTATAAAACTAAGGGAAAGAGAACCGAGAGAAATGGTGAATGTAATGTCAAGTACATAAACACAACTTTGCATCCAGTGCCATTTTAATCAATGGAGAAAAACATTTGAAACTCAACTGTTATGGAATTTATACCATCTAGACTGTCTAATCTTTAATTACAAGGTTATCCCACAACCCAAACATGTAAGGAACACGGCATGGTAAAAATCTAGAATTTAGGGGTGAAGCATGAGCCTAAAAGTTCAGTAGTCCCTTAATTACCCAAAGGGGCTCCAAGGATCTTTTTGATCACAGATAGATAAGGCCCAGGGAATGTACTACCAAGATATAAAGGACTCAGACACCAGCAGCCAGCCAATAGACACAGTCAGTTAGTTGCAAAACCCAGCTCAACTACATTGTCTCCACTAGGCTGCAGAGAGAAGCCTTTACTACCCGCCCATGGCTACATGGTTGCCACTGCTACCAGATGGCTTTGCAGCAGTTACCATAGCTAAGTACAAACTAGAGGACCTCCATCACTCACCTGATTCCTTGGGAAACCCTCTTTCCAAATGTAGAAATGGAGAGGCTCAATATATTTGTTCAGTCAACTCCACACACTAAGGTCAAGGTTGCTATGAGACCTGAAACCAATTTTGCCTTCTCATCCACATTAAGTTCAAAACTGAGAACATAAAAATATAAATCCTGGTAGATGGGAAGTGCTGACAGCTCTTTCTGAGACCTCAGAGTGCCCAGACACGGATAGTCCAGCCCTCTCCGAGATGGAAACCACTACAAGAATTCTTGGGGTTTGCCTCTGCTGAGACTGCAGAGGAGCCCTGGATGTCAGATAATGGGTTATGCAGTTTCCTGAGTGAATGGAGCCACTCAGAGGGCAAGGGGAGCAAAGTGAGATGCTTAGAAAAGAATGCAGCTTCAAGAATAGGCTTAGTGCCATCACGAAGCTGCAGAGACTAAGCTGCAAGGGCGTAAGAGAAGGGTCTGGAAAGGAGGAGAGGGGTGGGTGAATCACAGTTCTTGTTCCTCACAGACAACACTGGCAAGGGGAGAGGGCAAGGCAGAGTTTAGGAGATCATCAGATCCTCCCCTTCTGGCTCTTTGCCGTGGTCTAGAGAAGTAATGTCAGGCAATTTTGTTTTAGTAGGCTTTTGCAGACTTCCAAACGGAAAGTGACAGATCTCATTTCTTTGGATTTGCCCTTTCTGACCCAATCCAGAGAGGTGCTGAGGTACTACAGAACCTGGACCTCAGCAGAACAGAGGCATAAAGACAAGAGACCTAGACAACGCACAGAGCATGAATGCTAGCCCTGCCTACAGCCATGGACCCTCAGAAAGGCCACTTCCTGCATGAAGGGGCTCCAAACTCCTGACCTCCTACGCCTTTCGAATCAGCCTCTCTTACATAACACTGGAAGCCTCTGTCCATGAAGGCGGTGGCTATTGCCAAACAGGCAGCCCATGAACTTGCTGTGATTTCTGTGCAAAGTCCAACATGAAAGCCGTTGAGCCTGAAGTGACATTTGTCCAGATGGGTCACATGGTAATTAGGGCTCCCTCCACTCTTGATTACTTCCACTTTCCACCCTTTGGTTTCTGGGTTGACCTAAGAAGGTGAAACTGTAACTGAGGTTTGCTTGAAGCTGCCCCTGCTCCCTGTCCCTTCCTAAAGCCTTCTCCCCACTGTAGTCCTCTGCTCAGAAGCCCTTCCCAAGGTTTTAGTTAGCTAGCTGCCGGCACTCTGAGAGGAAGACAAACTGGTCCCTCTGCAGAGCCAACAGATAGTTTCTCAGGCCCTTTACATTCTAAAACCCCAGCTCAGCCCTCACTCAACAGAGAGAAGCAAGAACCTAGACACTCATGTCCGTTATAGCTGGAAGAGCTGATGATGTAACCGTCTGGCTGTGTTAACACTCCCGATGTTCACAACTATACACTTGAGGAGAAAGAAGAAGAAATTGAGGTTTTTGTCTCTACTAGACATCTTGTCTTGTTCGTTCGTTTGTTTGTTTGTTCTTAATTATTTACTTTTTCTTCCCTTCCAGTCCTTTCCCCAATATTTAAAGGATCTTTCCTTTACATATGTCTGTAAGACAATGCTGTTGTACCACTGAGGGCCATGCTGAGAGGATATGCTCAACCACAGCAGTGGAATAAGAGAATGGCCCAGAAACAGGGCTGCAGGTCACCCCAAAACTATATCTTAACATGGTATTAATTTCATATCAAAACAGTAAGTTCTAAATCAAGTTTTAAACAAGTTGGTAGAGAGGCACAGAGATCAGACATGGGTATGAATGTCGCCTGGGGATTGCAGTTTCTAGGAAGAGCAAGAAGTATGCATATATCTGGTCAAGCTGTGATCCTTTCTACACTGACGCATCAGCATCTTGACATTATCCTGTCCAGTAAGATGGTCCAAACTGGGAGACAATTCCCTCTCTGGCTCGCACTAGGGCTCCAGACTACCCCTTCCCTTAGCACAGAATCATGGGAAATTTTTAATTCTTTGGGTCCTTTGTTTTGATATTCTTATAAGCTAAGGGAGAGGTTCAGATGTTTCTATGTAAAAATCTTCTCTCTGCTAGGCCATTTGTTTTTATAAATATTAAAATAACTCCTGGTTGATTTTTTAAAAACATTTCAACTCTCCCATATATTTCAAGTTGTTCAAAAAGTTCAAATTTCAGTCCCTGATAGTTCAGGAAGATCTACATGATCTACATTACTCTGCTACCTTCCAAGGCTCAAGGACCATTGAGAAAGAGGGGACAAAAAGGGTGGATGAGTCAGAGACAGCTGATGACTATTAAAAATAATGTTTTCTTGACACAGCAAGACAGCTATACATATGGACCCAGAGCATGCACAAGGCCTATGTAAGCTCAAGCCAGACAAAATCCCAGCATGGAGGGTGGGTGTGTATAAAGCCGGCCCCTCATTATACAGATGTAGCTTGGGCACAGGCAGGCTCTGAAGTCCTGGCTCTTGGGCAACAAGGCCATTGGCATCACTTGTACTTCTTGAGCTGTTCTGTTCCTTCAGGTCTGGGAAATGCTTATTGGTTCAGAATAAAACATACGAACCTTTTCCCCAAAAAACAAAACCTACGATTCCAATCAGTGAGACTGCCAGCTCAGAGAAAGTCTGGGCTCTGTGGGGAATACGTCATCTAGCCACTGCTGTAAACATATTGCTTTTGAGCAACAGTGACCCACACGGGACAGCAGCTAAGAGTAAGTGCTCGCACCTGTAAATAACAGCAAGGGATAACAGCAAGTTTATTAGCAGATGGCATGTCTTCATCAGGAGCTCTTGTCTGTTTGATTCCTCCGCTATCTACACACACACACACACACACACACACACACACACATCTGCACAAGCACCCATGTACACACACACTCTCTACCTCCAGACACTGCTTCACACACATACACACACACACCACCCCGTTCACTGACACACACACCACCCCTAGACACTATCTTCCCACCACTACCACCTCCAGAAACTGCCTCCCCCCAACACACCACCGTACCCTTCCTATACTCACACGTACACACACACACACCATCCCGGACACTGACACACACACACACACACACATTACCCACAGAGACGATGATACACTAGCTTCACACACTAGCTATATTCCTGAAAAAGCTTCAAATGAACTTGACTCTCAGAACTCTGTGAGGAGAACAGGGATACACAAAGTTTGGAGGCCCCTGAGGACAAGCCTTTTGCCTAATGCCCATGGACCCTTTCGTTTCTCCATAGCCTCATGTGTTAGACTACGATCCTTGCCTGAAGTGGAAACATCTAGTTCTTTGTAAAGTCAGTTATGCCAAATGATAGGTTTAGGTTTTTTTGTTTGGTTGGTTTTGGGGTTTTTTGTTTTTTGTTTTCTTGGTTTTTTTTTTTTTTTTTTTTTTTTTTGCTGAGGCACACAGGTGAAAGGATGTCTTGCTAAAGCAAACATGTACAACACTGTTTTTTCTGAAGCAAACGGATTTAGCAAACATGTGCAACACTGTTTTTTTCTGAAGCAAACGGATTTAGCAAACATGTGCAACACTGTTTTTTCTGAAGCAGACACAGGTGAAAGGATGTTTGGATTTAGCAAACATGCGAAAGGAGTCTTGATGAAGGAGCATAAATACGACCCCACAGACAGTGGGAGACGAGCACTGAGCCTTGGTTGGGTTTGCTCCGCCTCCTTATTCATTGCTAACGATACTCACATATTGGTTCACTTTACATAGTGTTGTTAAGCTGCCATTGAGAGAAACTCACCCAACAGCTGCTTGTAAGGTTCCTGTGGTGGCTTGTTCCTTCTATAGTGTCACCTCAGGCTGGTTGACCAGTCTCGTGGTTTCTTCAGGATTGAAATACAGCTGCCTGGTGTTTGCTTGCTGAAAACACTGCTCTGCAGCTGCTGGTTCGTGCCTGGTGTCTGCCTGCCTAGAGGACTGCTCTGCAGCTGCTGAGTTGTATTTGGTGTTTGCTATGGGATTGAACTGCTGCCAAAGAAGATCTAGCTCGCCCTCAAAGAACTATTGCTGAACAGGTCCACTCCCCTCATATCCTAATAACTTTTATCTTCTCCAATTACTGTGTTCTCTAAAAGCAATGTACCTGTTATTTTTAGCTCTGAATCTTTTAGCCTTATGATTTCTTTGGAAATGACTAAATTCACCACAATTAAAACATCAAGCATTTTGATTTCTGATATTTCTAGCCACAATTTGTTCTATGATATTTGCATTATACTCCCAAGAACCAATGCCAGTTGTTTCCCTTACCCATTCATCTGTAGAAGCTCCATGCCCTTTCAATGGTCTGATTGCTCTCTTACATTCAGTGTTTGCATTCTCAAAGGCCAATAGTTCTATCAATGACATCTGGTTTTAGCGTCTGATATGGCTCTATTCACAGCTGAACTCAACCTCTGTAAGAATCCTGTAAAGGCTTCTGCAGAATCCTGTATCATTTTAGTAAATGAGGTGTATTTTTCCCCAGGTTCCTCAACCAAATCCCAAGCTCTTAAAGCTTCCACATGACATTGTTCAATTATACCATCATCAGATCTGATTTGTTCTTGTAAGTCAGCATAATGCCCTTCACCAAGCAGCTGGTCTTTAGTAACATTTATTGCCCTTGCTAACTTATGTTGTGCTAGCTTTGTGGCTTCATGCCTCCACCACAACAACCATTGTCATTGTTGACCAGCTTCTAGAACAGCTGAAACCAGTCCTTTCCAATCTTGGGGGAATCACCCTATGCTGAATAGCCCAGTTAGTTAGCATTTCTTTGACAGGGGAAGAATATAAACTATACAAAACAATAGTCTTTAAAATGCTTTAAATATAGAATTTCTATCAGTCACCAGGTCAACTCACTATAGGCAGGAATAGCATCATTAGCAGGCATATGCTGCACAAAGACTGAGAAGAAGTGAAGTTGCCTGTGTAGGCCCAATCAAATCCTTTGGTAGTACACTCAGTTACACATTAACCCTTTGTGCCTGTGCTGCCTATTGCTCTTCCAGTCCCCTGGTCTCAATGAGGTGCTTTGGTAGGGAAAGTATGTGTAGCAGGACAGGGTGGCACTTGACCTTCCAGCTAAAATTCTTTCCCTTTTTCTTCATGTGGTACATTCTGGGTCTCATTCACCAAGCCTGAACTCTGTTTTTTTGTTTTTGTTTTTTGTTTTTTGTTTTTTGTTTTTTGTTTTGTTTGCCTTCTAAGCATTTCACTTCTAGTTGCAAACTCTCTACATGCAGAGCCAACTCTGCAATCTTTTCCACCAGAAGAGAATTGAGTGAACCTCCTGAGTTTTCAGCTTTCCCTCTAAACTTTTTCAAAATAGTGTATGTGAACATTACAAAGCAAACCTGCTCTGGGAACACAGTAGGAGATCACCCAACAGCAGTCCCTGCCATTTTGCTAACCCCTCTTAATATGCCATATCCTCTACCACATTAGAAACAGAGTTAACCATTGTAGTTAAACCATGTTGGGTGCCACCTGTAGGCATAAATATTTTGCAACTCACTATTAATAAGGGTTCAACCTCTCCTCTAACCCACTACTCAGCAGAAGTAGTGGAAGAGAAAAGTTATTAGGATATAGGGGAAGGGGACCTATTCAGGGGACCTTTGGGGGTGAGCTCCATCTTTTTTGGCAGCAGTTCAGTCCCATAACAAACACCAAATACAACTCAGCAGCTGCAGAGCAGTCCTCTAGGCAGGCAGACACCAGGCATGAACCAGCAGCTACAGTCCAGTCCTTTCAGCAAGCAGACACCAGGCAGCTGTAGTTTAGTCCTGAAGAAACCACAAAACTGGCTAACTAGCCTGAGGTGAGGCCACAGAAGCACACGCCACCATAGGAACCTCACAAGCAGTTGTTGGGTGAGTTTCTGTCAATGGCAGCATTATCACAAGTTGAGCTCAACAACGCTATGTAAGGCTACCAACGTGTGTGTGTGTGTGTGTGTGTGTGTGTGTGTGTGTGTGTGTGTGGTTAGTGAAGAATAGTGAGGCAGAGCAAACCCAACCAAGGCTCGGTGCTTATCCCCCACTGTCTGTGGGTCATATTTATACTCTTTCATTAAGACTCCTTTCACGTGTTTGCTGTATCCAAACATCCTTTCACCTGTGTTTGCTTCAGGAAAACAGTGTTGTACATGTTTACTTTAGCAAGACATCCTTTCACCTGTGTGCCCTGGCAAAATATCATCTGACATGATTGACTTTACAAAGAACTAGAAGTTTCCACTTCCCTTACAAAAGCAAAGAAAGATGTCCAAAAAGACAGCTGCACAAGGCCCATATTCATGATGAAGCCAAGCAATTATTTGCCAACCTAGTAAATGTCTTTTTGCCTCTCTTCTCCTTGAGACTCTGTTGTGGATTGGTCCTAATGCTATTTGTGTTATCTCAGCTCTCAAAATTACATGGGAAACTACATGTCTGCCTGTAAGATGCTGAAGGTCTGTGCCCTCAGTTGGCTTTGATTGGTGAATAAAAGTGAGCAATGGCTGGACAGGGAGACATCTAGTCCTTTGTAAAGTCAGTTATACCAAATGATGGATATTTTTCATCTTCAAAACAAGGAAAATAATGCTCAGTGACTGGTCTGCTGGGTGTACACCATCATTTCACAGAAGCTGTGTGTCAAGAGGCCTAATCATTGTGAACTTCTGACAAGTGTTAAAGAAAACCTGCACTCCTGATGTTTTTCAAAGTGTATGTGTATGTGTATGTGTGTGTGTGTGTGTGTTGTTGTGTATGTGCATGTATGTGTAAGCAGATGTAGTATGTGTATGTGTGGTGATGAGTACATGTGCATGTAAACAGATGTGGTGTAAGTATGTATGTGTGTGTGGTATTGTGTGTGTAAGCAGATGTGGTGTGTGTATGTGTACGTGTGTGTGTGTGTGTGTATGTGTAAGCATGTTTGCATGAGCAAGAGCACATGTATGTGTGTGTGTGAGATCAGAGGTTCATGTTGGGTGCCTTCCTTCACTCCTCTCATCTGTGCTTCTGCAGTTCTAATAATCAGGCTGTTATATCCAACCAACATTTGCCTGAATGATGGGAATCCAAACTCTGCTCCTCCACCTTGCACAGTGAGTATCTGGCCCACTGAACCTAGCCCAGCTCCCTGCAGTTTGCACTTTTCAGAAATCAATAAGCAGAAAGAACCACGTAATACATCATGGGCAACAGAGCAGACACATTCTAAAAATGATATTTTAGGACTAAATTGTTGACATGCCTCAATTTAGAAGACATTCTGTTTTCTTTGCTCTTCTCTCTGGCCCTCGCTGTGCTAATCTAGAATAAAATGTTTTGAGTACCTATTAGCATAGTCTCTAATTTTGATTCTTATTTGGTTCATCAAAGTAGTAATTTCAGATTCTAGAGTACTCTGCCTATGCTCCCTCTCTTTAAAATTGTGTCCCAGCAGAGGCCTACTTTCAGGGATGCTGAAGCCCCTCCCATCTGCTGCATTAAAGCTCACCATCCTGAGTTCTGACTGTCCATGAGCATTGGCCTGTATGTTTTTGTTGTTGCCAGAGCCCAGGACCTCACATGCTGGACCTCAGAGTGTTTGTGCCTTCCTAATATGAAGGACTGACTGTTCTCCTATCTTTTAGGTCTCCAAGACTTTAATTTACATCATGCCTGATATGTACCAGGTGCTCAGTCTCATATGAGTCATGGACACCTTCTGTCTGTCCCATCCATAGAACCAGAATGCTTGGCTTATATAGTGGGGATGAAAAACCAGTACATATACATCTCTTGAGCTTTCAAGAAGGATTTGTATCTTGGAACGTCTGTTCTGAAGGGTAATATATTGGTCCAGGCTCACAAGCCAGACAGAGTGAAGACAAAGTGCTCTGCTGAGCCATCCCTGAAGGATGCTCCAACTCCACAGCTGCTTGGTACCATCACTTCATTTACATTCCTACCCTGTTGAAAAATATTTTAATAAAAACTCCTTCAAAATTCTGCCAATTTAGAGCACATCTGAGCATCAGACTTTGACAGCGTTTTGAACACTTGACACACACTGCAAATTCTTCTTACCTTAACTCCCTCTGCACAGCCTCCTTCTGACTCTTTTTTTCAATACTTCTCTTTTTTCTTTTTTTATTAGATATTTTCTTTATTTACATGTAAATTTCTCCTTTCCCAGTTTCCCCTCCAAAAAACAAACAAACAAACAAATACAACAAGAACGAATCCCTGTTGCCTCCCCCTTCCCCATGCCTGACACCCCACCCTCTCCCACTTATTGGCCCTGGCATTCACCTACACTGGGGCACAGAACCTTCACAAGGCCGAGGTCCTCTCCTCCTATAGATGATTGAATTTGCAGTCCTCTACTATACACATGCTGCCAGAACAATCACTCACACCATGTATAGTCCTTGGTTGGTAGTTGGGTCCCTGGGAGCTCTGAGGGTACTAGTTAGTTCATATTGTGGTTTGTCCCAAGGGCTGCAAACCCTTCAGCTCCATAGATCCTTTCTCTAACTCCTTCATTGGGGACCCTGTACTCAGTTCAATGGATGACTGTAAGCCTCTACATCTGTATTAGTCAGGTATTGTCAGAGCCTCTCAGGAGACAGCTATATTTAGGCTAGTTTGTCCTTCCTTCAGTCTCTGCTTCATAGTTAATCTCTGCAACTCCATTCATGGGTATTTTGTTCCCCCTTTTAAGAACGAATGAAATGTCCACCTTTTGGTCTTCCTTCTTCTTAAGTTTCTTGTGGTTTGTGAGTTGTTCTTCCTGTATTCCAAACTTCTGGGATAATAACCAGTTATCAGAAAGTGCATACCATGTGTATTCTTTTGTGACTGGGTTACCTCACTCAGGATGATACTCTCCAGATCCATCCATTTCCCTAAGAATTTCATAAATTCATTTTTTTAATAGCTGAGTAGTACTCCATTGTATAGATGTATCATAGTTTCTGTATCCATTCCTCTGTTGAGGGACATCTGGGTTGTTTCCAGTTTCTGGCTATTATAAATAAGGCTGCTATGAACATGGTGGAGCATGTGTCCTTATTACATGTTGGAGCATCTTCTGGGTATATGCCCAGGAGTGGTATGGCTGGGTCCTCTGGTAGAACTATGTCCAATTTCTGGAGGAACTGCCACACTGATTTCCAGAGTGGTTGTACCAGTTTGCAATCCCACCAGCAGTGAAGTAGTGTTCCTCTTTCTCCCCAACCTCTCCAGCATCTGCTGTCACCTGAGTCTTTTATCCTAGCCAATCTGACTGGTGTGAAGTGGAATCTCAGAGTTGTTTTGATTTGCATTTCCCTGATGACTGAAGATGCTGAACATTTCTTTAGGTGCTTCTCAGCCATTCAGTATTCATCAGTTGAGAATTCTTTGTTCAGCTCTGTACCCCATTTTTAATAGGGTTATTTGGTTCTCTGGAGTCTAACTTCTTGAGTTGTTTGTATTCATTGGATATTAGCCCTCTATCAGATATAGGGTTGGTAAAGGTCTTTTCCCAATTTGTTGGTTGCCATTTTGTCCTATTGACAGTGTCTTTTGCCTTACAGAAGCTTTGTGACTTAATGAGGTCCCATTTGTCAATTCTTGATCTTAGAGCAGAAGCTATTGGGGTTCTCTTCAGGAAATTTTCCCCTGTGCCTATTTGCTCAAGGTTCTTCCCCACTTTACTTTCTATTAGTTTCAATGTATCTGGTTTGATGTGGAGGTCCCTGATCCACTTGGACTTGAGCTTTGTACAAGGAGAAAGGAATGGATCAATTTGCATTTTTCTACATGTTAACCGCCAGTTGAGCCAACACCATCTGTTGAAAATGTTGTCTTTTTTCCACTGTATGGTTTTAGCTCCTTTGTCAAAGATCAAGGGACCATAGGTGGGTGGGTTCATTTCTAGGTCTTCAATTCGGTTCCATTGAGCTACCTGCCTGTCACTGTACCAATACCATGCAGTTTGTTTGTTTTTTTTTATCACAATTGCTCTGTAGTACAGCTTAAGGTCCGGGATTGTGATTCCACCAGAGATTCCTTTATTGTTGAGAATAGTTTTGGCTATCCTGGGTCTTTTGTTGTTCCAGATGAATTTGCAAATTGCTCTTTCTAAGTCTGTGAAGAATTGAGTTTGAATTTTGATGGGGATTGCATTGAATCTGTAGATTGCCTTCGGTAAGATGACCATTTTTTACTATATTAATCCTGCCAATCCATGAGAATGGAAGATCTTTCCATCTTCTGAGATCTTCTTCAATTTCCTTCTTCAGAGACTTGAAGTTCTTGTCAAACAGATCTTTTACATCCTTAGTTAGAGTTACACTGAGGTATTTTATATTATTTGTAACTATTGTGAAGGGTGTTGTTTCTCTAATTTCTTTCTCTGCCTGTTTATCCTTTGTGTAGAGGAAGGCCTTTGATTTGCTTGAGTTAATTTTATATCCAGCTACTTTGCTTAAGTTGTTTATCAGTTTTAGGAGCTCTCTGGTGGAATTTTTGGAGTCACTTAAGTATACTATCATATCATCAGCAAATAGTGATAATTTGACTTCTTCCTTTCCAATTCACATTCCTTTGATGTCCTTTTGTTGCCTAATTGCTCTGGCTAGGACTTCAAGTACAATATTGAATAGGTAGGGAGAGAGTGGGCAACGTTGTCTAGTCCCTGATTTTAGTGGGATTGCTTCAAGTTTCTCTCCACTTAGTTTGATGTTGGCTACAGGTTTTCTGTATATTGCTTTTACTGTGTTCAAGTATGGGCCTTAATTCTTGATCTTTCCAAGACTTTTATCATGAAGGGATGTTGGATTTTGTCAAATGCTTTCTCTGCTTCTTGTGAGATGATCATATGGTTTTTTCTTTGAGTTTGTTTATGTAGTGAAT
>JADRCD010230819.1:20146-40569 GCA_019843815.1 Montemys delectorum
AGAGAAAGCATCTCATCCAGGCTTTGGAAGATGTAGGGAATGGGAAGTGGGGTAATAGGGGGAGAAAAATGTGTATTCTTCTAGGCAAAGCTTCTACTGGAAAAGACACGAGGACATTTTGCAGAGAGCCCCTTCCACCTTGGTTTTCTTCTTAAGAAGTATGTGTAGGCTCACTACCAAGACCTCACACAGACATTCTTTCTGTCTCCCTCCCGCTGGATGAGACTTTTGTGAGCTGAGTGCTTGCTTTCAGCGCCAAAGAAATTATTATTGGATGAGTCAGTTCTTTGGCAAATGTAATTCCGACAACTATTAAGGTAGCTTCCCAAATATTAATGCTACTGTTGGGTATGGGTTATACCCCAAAGACCAAGGAGAGGCACACGTCAGTGTAAGTGTTTCCTGGGGGTCTGCGCCCAAAGTCTCAGAAAGTTTTGTTTGTTTTTATTAAAACCGAGTGTTCTAGCCACATATGTTTGGTAAGATATAAAAGTTGTTACTTATAATGAAAGGAAATAATTTGAGACAATTTTAAACCACGGGACCTTTTAGAGAAGACAAACCCTGGGTAGTCTGTAGGGCTGTTGAGTGTCTGGGTCGGAGGTCTCCTTGTTGAAATATCATCTGATGTGGTTGAAACTAGAGTTGTTGATTTTTTTTTTTAAACTTCTGTGAAATGTAAGTCTGGAGATGGCCCGCTCTTTGTGTCTGGGGATGCTTTGCACACTGTAGACTGTTTTTGCCGTTTCTCTTGGTTCCAGCCTGTAGGTCCCAGCAGCCTTTCCTCTTGAGTCAGAACATGGGCTAAGTCCTTATTGTAGAGCAAACAAATGAAGGCCCTGAGAGGTAGATCATGTGGCTTGGATGACACAGGTCCTCTACCTGTGTCCTGAATAACAACCTGCTAGCTAGTGTTTAGTTCACTTTGAACGGAGCCCTGAGCTTGCACTCATGACGTCTTGGAAAGATAAATGGGGTCAGCTTGTGCTGTTGGCCTTTTCTCCAGTTTGCTGAAGAACGGAGATTTTTTTTTTTTTTTTTTGACCTTCCGATGGTGTTTTTGGAGTTGATTCCTCTCAGCTTGCCCTTTCTCTTAGGACAGTGCCTGCTTATCGCCTTGTGAAAACACAACCAGTCCCCAAGGGTTTTGTGCACCTGATCTTTCTCCCTCTTATCTGATCAGGTGACCAGATGCTGGCCAAGCAGTAAGGCGACCGATACACAGCTTTACTCCTCTGATAACGAGGAGTAATCCTTTTGCAAGGTTAAAGTTCACTTCATGAAAACATCCGCTTTTTGTGATATTTTCTTTTGGTCAGTATATTCAGGCACCTAGAGGGTAATACAAAAATCCATTCACTTATTTGAAACTGTGTGTTCTTGTCACTTGCCTCTAAAGCATCATGTTGCCAAACAAGTGACAGCAAGAAGAGACTGGAGGCAGGCTCCGGAATGTTCTTTGGGGGATTGCCTCTGTTGATCCCTAGGACACTGTCTCATCTACAGGTTACTCAGGGTCACTGGTAAGGCTTGTATTCTGACACTTGGATTCTGACAGCTCTGTTGTCACTGCGACTGGAGGCTTGTGTCTGGGAAAGACCAATGAGCCGGCACTTAGCCAGTGACATTCAAGCCCCGCGCAATTTATGTCAGTATATCAGTGACGAAATTCACGACTCCGTTGTCCCTTGGGGCTGCTAGTGTCAGTCTGCTGGGATGGATTCTTGCAGTGGCCTGTGCCAGTGGCTTCTCCCTGCTTGTTGTTGCTGATGACCGGCAGTTCCAAGAGATAACTCAAGAATGCTGCTGACGCCACAAGCCGGCTCAGCACCCTGAGCCACTTGTGCTAGGACCTGTAGAAGCATGAGCCTCTCAGCTGCTGCCAGTCAGAAGGAACCACGCTTCCATATTGTGAGCTGCTTGTTTGTAGCCTGAGGGTGAAGGCACCATCAACTTTGGGCAGGAGTCAGAAATACCCACAGGGCAGCTGACGATAGCATAGAAGCGAAATTGAAATCATGGCATGGCTATCTAGTGTCAGCACAGAGTTCAGACCTTTGCTCTGAAACACTTTTCTTCTGAAGCCTTACCGAAATTTTACAGAAGCTGGGAACTTCCACTAGCTTACTGACTCCACAAAGGCAGCCTTGCCTCCTGGTCCTCACGTGTAGCAAAGAGGGTTGTCATGGGAGCCTAGTATAGCCATTTGTCTGTGTCCGTAGCTCTTCGTTTCATTCATGTCTCTGACTTTTTTTTTTTTTTTGGAAGCTGGGACAAGAAGCGTGGTGTCTGGGGAGAATCTTTACTCTTCGTCATGACTTCTGAGAAGTGAGTGATGGGGTTCACCACCTGTGCATGCCCTGGCTGCTCTCCGGGGCACACGTGTAAGGTGGGGGCACTGAGCATGCACACCCCTTAGAGCTCTTTCTCCTCTGGAGATTCGGCCCAGCGTCTCAAGCCACTCCCTCAGCTTCCAGGGCTCTGGTAAATCAGGTGGCATTAAACAACCATCAGTTGTGATAAAGCTGCTTTCTTTATGGTAGAAGGGACTACCGTCCCCAACAGCTTAAACAAAGTGCCCATTCTTGTGTGTCCTGAGAGCAGGAGTCACCACCTATGTCTTCTGTTTTCACCTGTCTCTACACTGAAGGAAATGATCAAACCAGCCTTCATAGCTAAAAAATTACAATATTATAAGGGGTTGTGAGATGGCTTTGTCAGTAAAAGATCTTTTTGCAAACATGGGGGTCTGAGTTCACTCTCTAGCATCCATAGAAAGAGTGAGGGATGGTGGCACACATGTGATCCCAGTGTCTTCACATGTGTGCATATATACATGTTTACACACATGTGCAAACCTACCCACACAGGTGCGCTTGAGTGCGCTCCCACGTGTGTGTGTGTGTGTGTGTGTGTGTGTGTGTGTGTGCGCGCGCACACACACACACACACACACACACTGAATTTGAATGTTAATGCTGGAAAAATGGGTACTTGCTTGAGACTCAGCAGCGGTCCCTGCCTCGATTCCTGTGGGTATAAGGTAGGCAGGAAGTAAGACACCACTAATGGTCTGAGATTCTCCTGTGTGTCCCATGTCTTGCTGGCATCTCAGCTTGAGAGCAGCTGAACAGAGGTTCTGGGATCACGCAAGCCCACCAGGACTTGAGCGCTGGTCTCTGCTGAGTGCAGCTCACAGCAGAAGTTCATAGACTCTAATAGAACAACTGGAAGATTCGGTATCTGCTCTGTCCAGGACAGCAGCATGTGACCATGTATGTCTACTGACCCTTGAAATCGGGCTGGTGTTACTGATTCATGTGTGAGGTTACATGGCCACACGCAGTCAGTGCCCTACTGCACTGGCCAACACACGCTATAACACCTGCTTCTGCTTGGGCTTTGGTGACTTGCTGTGCACATCCCCATACAAGGTGAACTGCTTGCTCCTCTGGACTATGCACATTGCAGGTCTACTTACTCTCTGCCTCCCTTTGGAGCTTAGCGTGTCTCTTCTACTATATTCAATTCATGTGCCACATCTCCTTGGCCTTTCCTGCAATCCAGTTCCCCGTGGTTGAGTCTGTATCGCTGAGGGAGGAGTTTAAGGGGCATCAAATTGTAACTTTAGTTTTTTTTCATCCTCTTCATGACTGAATATGAAATTAAAAGGTTTGAATTACATGGTGTCCACGCTGAGCAAGTCCATCTGTAAAAGTCCATCAAGTTTTCACTCCCAGTCCCTGCTCCCAGAGACTAATTATTTACTAACAAACGCCTAGGCCACAAACTCGGGCTTGTTCTCTGACTTGCTCTTAACTTATTGTCCTTTTTATTCTAACCTGGGTTTAGCTTCATGGCTCTTTCCCTCCTTGTCTTCTTACATCTTCTCCTCAGAGTTTCTGGGGGGTGAGTCTCCCCTTTGTTCTATCTGGAGATGAGCTACTTGCTGGTTCACGTTAGTCTCCTCAGCATTCCTGAATGCATCTCCAGTGCCTCTCACTATTTCCCAGAATTCTCTTTATCCCTGCTAGATGTCCCACCTCCTATTTCCTGTCTCATTTCATTGGCCATAAGTTTTTTTTTTTTTATTATTGACAGATGATGCTTATAAGAGATTCTCTACATCAAACCATGACCTCCATTCTCAATGAGTGACCTCCTGACCTCTTACTCCCCTCCCCCTCCATGCACTCTTACATGAGCACCTTCCAAGTTCTTGCTCAACTGAGAATCAGCTATTGTCTGTCCTGGCTTTGAAAGTGGGATTGCGGATCGTCTTTCCCAAGATCTGGTCTTAAAGCTACAGCACTCTATCCTGTGGATGAAGTAAGCATCCATAGAGGGACTTCAACAGCTCAAGACCAAGTTGGCATAGATGGCCGAAGCCTAGGTAAGCAGGCGCTGGATCACAGAAGGCAGACCCCCTGAAACAATACTACAGACAGCACAGCACTGTCTCTGCAGAAAATGGGTCCATTTTAGCTACACCGGAAGGCTAATTTTCTCCTTCCTTTCTGTTAACTGCCAGAAAGTATCTCAATTCAATTCATTTTCTTTTCTTTTTTTTTCAAATGTTTCTCATTTTTTTATTGGATATTTTCTTTACTTACATTTCAAATGTTATCCCCTTTCCCGGTTTCCCCCCACTCCTGGAAACCCCCTATCCCATCCCCACTCCCCTGCTTCTATGTGGGTGTTTCCCCACCCACCCACTCCTGCCTCCCTGCCCTGGCATTCCCTTACACTGGGGCATCAAGTCTTCACAGGGCCAAGGGCCTCTTCTCCCATTGATGCTCGACAAGGCCATCCTCTACTACATATACAGCTGGAGCCACGGGTCCTTCCATGTGTACTATTTGGTTGGTAGTTTAGTCCCTGAGATCTCTGGAGGGTCTGGTTGGTTGATATTGTTGTTGTTCCTATGGGGTTGCAAACCCCTTCAGCTCCTTCAGTCCTTTCTCTAAGTCCTCCACTGGGGATCCTATGCTCAGTCCAATGGTTGGCTGTGAGCATCCGTCTCTGTATTTGTCAGGCTCTGGAAGACCCTCTCAGGAGACAGCTATGTCAGGCTCCTGTCAGCAATCACTTCTTGGCATCCACAATAGTGTCTGGGTTTGGTGACTGTACATGTAGGCCTCAGGTGGAGCCTACTCTGGATAGCCTTTCCTTCCGTCTTTGCTCCACAATTTGTCTCTGTATTTCCTCCCATGAGTATTTTGCTCCCCCTTCTAAAAAGGACCGAAGCACCCACACTTTGGTCTTCCTTCTTCTTGAGTTTCATGTGGTCTGTGAATTGTATCTTGAGTATTCCGAGCTTCTGGGCTAATATCCACTTATCAGTGAGTACATACCATGTGTGTTCTTTTGTGGGCTACCTCACTTAGGATAATATTTTCTAGTTCCATCCATTTGCCTAAGAATTTTGAAAACTTTATTTTTATTCTTACCAGTTTTCACAAAGGCAATCCAGGGATCTTTGCTGTTTGTGTATGTATGTATGTATGTATGTATGTATGTATGAATGTATGTATGTATGTATGTATGTATTATGTATTATGTATGTATGTATGTTTGTTTGTTTGTTTGTTTTGCTAAGCTTGAAATGTCTTCACCAAAAGTTTGTGTGAAAAATAAATTGTGTTCTGAGTTTCAATTTTTAAAAAGATGATCTTTGGAAGTAAGCTTGCAAGTTGGTGTAGTTAACATCTCCATGGAAATTCTACTCTTCCAGTAGCTCAGGCTAAAAACACCAAGGTGAGCCTTGAATGTTGGGGGCTGGTTCTAATGCTTTAAGTTAATCCAGCCCCCAAATGGGGAATCTGCATGTCCAAACACTTGGAAAGTCCTTGTCCCCAGTTGGTTTTTGATAGATCAATAAAGAGCTAAGAGCCAATGGCTGGGCAGGTCGATAGAGGCAGGAACCAGAGGAGAGGAAGGAGAGAAAGATATTCATGTCTCAGAGGGAGACGGATCAGAGTCAGAGCTGCAAAAGAAAATTCATCTAAAATGTAGGTGGAAAGAGAAAGCAGCCCTATGGGAGGGGCTGCCCAGGAGGTAACAGGGCAGCAAAGATAAAACATAGATTTAGACGCCAGGAGTACTGGAGGGATATACATGCTAGGCATTTAAAAATGAACTGGGGTGTGTGTGTGTTTGTGTGTGTGTGTGTGTGTGTGTGTGTGTGTGTGTGTGTGTGTGTGAGAGAGAGAGAGAGAGAGAGAGAGAGAGAGAGAGAGAGAGAGAGAGAGAGAGAGTTTCATTTTCGATTCCAAAGAGCTCCTGGGCAGGTGGATGGCAGCGAGACCCGCTGGGAGCCAAAGTGGTGTGGCTAAACTCGCCATTACACTTGACTCCCATCTGTCTCATGCACCGCTTCATGAAATATGCAAAGTTAGACACCTGTCCCCACTGTCACTGCCACCTGCTGGCCTCAGCCATAACAATGTCTCTTGGGTCAGTGTGGAGGATGCTGGCCTGGTCTCTCAATTCCATGTGCAGCCAAGATCTAGTTCCTAACCATGAGCCAAAGGGACTCTGCTCCTCCTGCTTGACTCTCCTACTCGCTCAAAGACGTGGGCCAGCAACGTAAATGTGCTTGTTGTGTACATGGATGGAGCCAAGTGGCTCCTGAAACTTGTCCTCTGACTTCCAGACATACACTGTAACACAACTCTGTCTGCACACAACATTCACATTCACACACACACATGTGCACATATACACATATACATACACGTTCATATACATATATACACTTATGCACAGATATGTGTACATGCACTGATATCCTCATATTCACATGTACACACAGATCACACACATACATATACACACATATGCACACATATGTACATGCATCCACACATATACTCATATCCCCATACACACATGCTCACACATACCTCACAGACACAAATACATAAAGAAGCATACATACACCACTACATATATACATACACACATATATGCATATATATATACATATACATATATATATGCACATATACCCTCATCCACATATACACATGTATACACAGACCACATACTCAAACACATAAAGAATTACACATAGGTACACACACACACACACACACATGCACACACATGCATACATGTGCCTATATGCCTACACCTACATATGCACACATACATGCACATGTACCCACATTCCCATACACACATGTACATACACATAGACCACAAACGCACATACATGCACATATGCACACACACCAATATCCCCATCACACATAGACCTCATACACATATGCATATGTATACTGTACCACATCAAATAATAATAAAATTTAGTGAGTAAGACTTGTAAAACTAAAGAATGTGAAAAGTAATATTTTTACAGTCAGACTCCCTCCTGACCTCCACATTTAGACACTCATCATCTGCCTGCTCCTTTTCCTGGGTAGGGGGCTGTTCTCCCTCATATCCTAGCTCCCTCAAAGCCTTTGGCCTCACTGTTTCCTTTATTGGAATGCTTCTCTCTGACCTCAGCATCTCTTCAACTCCTCCTACTCCTTCAGACCCCAACTCAGAGCTCACCTAGCTTTAGTTTATCTGTGAGCATGTCACTCTTTTAAGCATGACTTGGGTAGTCATCCTGCTCACTTTCAGCCCTTCCTCCATTAAAATGTAGACTTTCCAAGACATGGGTGTAGGCTCTTTTTGTTTACTGTCTAGAGAACCACTTAGCACTCAGTAGACTCTGTGAGTATCTAAATGCTTTCTCTTAGCACTCAGTAGGCACCTGTGAATATTTAAATGAGTTCGTGCATAAGTCTCTTCCAGGATGGGATACATTTGGTACTTCGGTGTGGATCTTGGCTTCCTGGCCCAGACTCACCCCTGATGTGGATATGGATACACTCTGGAGATGAGAGCCTCAAATTTTGTATTAGGTTTTAAAATATGTGTAAATGATATATAACATATAACATATTTCAAGTATAAACTGTATGAAATTTTAAATTGTGTTATTTAATGTCTAAATATTTGGAGATATTTCTATTGTGATTTATAATATATATTGTGACTTATAATTCAACTGCAATGTGGTCAGAAGCTGTTCACTGTATGTACACAATACTTCTGAATTTAGTCACACTTTGTAGCCAAAAGCACGAGTTAGGGGAGAAAGCCTTTATTCTCACAGTTCAGGAGGTACAGTCCATCATGCCAGGGGAGTCGGGGTGGAGGAGCCAGCAGCAGCTGGGCATGTTCAATCTCAGGGAACAGCTGCGTTCGGCTTATCGGTCCTTTTCTCCACTTGTACAATTTGCTAATGATTTAAATGAATTTTTAAAATATTTATTTATCTTTAATAAATGTGTCTGCGTGGGTGTATGTGCACATGCATGCCTGTGTGCACAAAGCTAAGCTCATTTCACACACACTAGGTATCTCTGTGAGCCAAACAGACGTTAGGTTTTTTTTTTGTTTTTTTTTTTTTGTTGGAACTGATCAGATGAGTTGGCGGTGGGTTTTGTTTGCTAGGTAATAGGTACCAAAATACTGGACAAATGTAAGGGGTCGACTCTCTCAGCGACCTCTCCCTGGCATTCGCGTGCCTCTTGTTCTGGGCAGGGAGAAGCAACCCTATCAGCTGGGGTTTGGTTGTTCCTGTGCAAGACCCCTTGAAAGTTGACAAAATTCACTTATTTAAATCCTATCTTTTGCTCTCCTGAGAATTTTATGGCCCAAGGCCCCTGGCCCTCCACTGCTGGTATTTGAAACTGACGGCTAAAGAAAGACATCATCTAGAAACACTGCTCACATGATGTGGTCGTGGGATATTTTGACATTTCCTTAGTCTCTCAGTAGAGGTTCTGAGTCTGTGGTAGGATTTCCATACAAGGTCTTCCCCTGTCTCTAGTTCATGGGTCCACCAGAGGTCATAAAAGAGAAACAGGCACACAGCAACCCAGAAATAGCCTATCCTTTGCCAGGACTGAGAACAGCACAACACTAGTGCATTTAGGAGTCTGGAACCTTGTACCAAGGGTTCCCCCACCACCCACCATTATTTTTGGTCTTTGGCATTCTAGGAGCTTTGACCTACAAATAGGGCCAAATTTTCTATAGTTTTTTTTTAAAAAAAACTATTGCTTTTATAATCTGTGATGAGATTGGATTTTAACATAGACTATAATAACTACTATGGTATGGGGGTATGGGGATATACTCAGTTACCACATGAAGTAACAGGCTTTTGGGTCTCAACCACATTGTTCCTTCTGCCAATCCTTTTCCTCCAAAAGAACCCTGTTCTCTTTCATGTCACATGGACTCCATCATGTTCCTTGGTTCCCTGCCACTTCCTTTAGACCTCTTCCCTCTCAGAGTGACACTTCTCCATTTATCCCTCTTTCTCCTGTCCTCTGTCTCTTTCCTTCTCTCTGTCTCTGTCTCTCTGTCTCTGTCTCTCTGTCTCTGTCTCTCTCTAACACACAGAGAAGTATGTGTGTGTATATTTTAATCTGGATTCTACATATAAGAGAAAAATGTGACATTTGTCTTTCTATATCTGGCTTATTTTGCTTTATTTAACCCCAATGCTGTCCGTTTCCCCATATATGACCTAATTAATGACATTTCATTGTCTATATGCACCACCAGCTGCTGGAGCTCTGGGCTTGTTTTGCACCTTGGCTCCTGTAGATACTGCAGCAGTGAGCATGGCCATATGGGAATATAGTCTCAGAATCCTTCAGGAGTATGCCTTAGAGTAGTATAGCTGGGTCATATGCTATTTCTGTTGGTAGCTTTTACAGGAATGGTCACAACCTCATTCCATACTATTCCATAGTGGAAACTGGCTGCCCAAGTGTACATTCCTGCCAGCACTATATAAGTGCTCCTCTTTCTTCGATTCCTTGCCAGCTTTTGTTGTCTGTTATGGTTTGAATCTGCTTGGCCCACGGGTGGCACTATTAGAAGCTGTGGCCCTGTTGTAGCAGGTGTGGCCTTATTGGAGTAGGTGTGTTACTGTGGGCATGGGCTTAAGATCCTCACCCTAGCTGCCTGGAAGCCAGTATTCTGCTAGCAGCCTTCAGATGAAGATGTAGAACTCTCAGCTCCTCCTGCACCATGCCTGCCTGGATGTTGCCATGTTCCCACCTTGATAATAATGAATTGAAACTCTGAACTTGTAAGCCAGCCCCAATTAAATATTGTTCTTATAAGAATTGCCTTGGTCATAGTGTATGTTCATAGCAGTGAAACCCTAAGTGAGACATTGTCTTAGTTTTTTTTTTTTTGAAGATTTGTTTATTTTTGTTTTATGTATGAGTGTTTTGTCTGCATGTATGTATGAGCACTCTTGTGTATACATGCTGCACAGGGGAAAAAAAAGATTGTGCTAGATCCTCTGATACTAGAGTCATGGATGGTTGTGAGACACCATGTGGGTGCTAAGACTAATTCAGGTCCTTTGCAAAAACAAGTGCTCTTCATGACTGAGCCATCTCTCCAGCCCCTAGTTAGTTAGTTAGTTAGTTAGTTAGTTAGTTAGTTAGTATCCCCTTGATTATAGCCATTCTGACTGGGGTCAGATGAAATCTCAAAGTCATTTCTTTCATAGCAAAGGATGTTGAACACTTCAATTTTTAATTGACCATTTGTGTTTCTCCATTGAGAACTGTCTATGTAATTGTTGACTCTATTAGTGATTGGGTCTTTTGAATTTAAAATTTGGAGTTCTTTATAGGGTCTAACAACTAATTCCCAGTTGAGTGTATACCTGGCAAAGATTTTCTCCTGTTCTGTGGGCTGTCTCTGCATTGATAATGTGTTCTTTTACTGTGAAGAACCTTTTTAATTTCCTGTAATCCAGTTACAAATTCTGGATTTTTTTTCTGTGTTACTATCTAGATCTCCCCCCAGAAATTCCAGAGTTTTAGTTATTGTATTAAGATCGATTATTTATTTGTAATTGATTTTCATTCAGTGTAAGAGATAAAGACCTAGTTTTGTTCTTTTGTGCATCATTTCTCAGCAGCATTTGTTGAAGAGGCTTTGCCCTTAGTGCATATTTTTAAATCTTTGTCATAATTTACATGGCTATAAGTTATGTTTGTTTCTGTGACCTCTACTCAATTCCACTGGTCTTTACGTCTGTTATAGTGTCTGTGCCGTACTGTTTTTGATACTGTGGCTCTGCAGTATAGTTTGGGATCTGGTGTTAGAATATCTCTGGAGTTGTTCTCACTCTTTAAGGTTGTTATGTCATTTGGTCTCATCTGTACTTTCAAGTGAATTTTTAGAATTCATTTTCTTGTTTTGTTTAGACCATCACTAGAATTTTAAAGGGAATTGAGTTTTATCTGTAGACTGCATTTAGCAATATAATAATTGCCACAGCACTAACTTGGCCAGTCCATGAGATCATGATGTCTCTCTGTCTTCTGGTGTCTTTAATTCCATCAATGTTTCAAAGTTTTCATGTTGTGCATGTTCTCTTACATTCTTAGTTGAGCTCATTCCTAACCTTAGTTCAAGATTTGTGGAATGACTGAGAATGTTTTCTCTTCTGATTTTCTTTTCTTTTTTTTGTGAAAAAGTCTTTATTTTAAGAAAAAAATTTAGTTAACAAAAAATTTAACAAGTTTCACTTAGCAAAATACACCCAAAAGGAAATCATAGTACAAAGAAAGCTTTAAGTCGAGGCCTCACCAATTCCTACAGTATTAGTACTGTGTCTCAATTCTCAAAACTAACTTTTAAAAAGAAAAGTACATGTCCCCAGTGTGTTCACTGTGGTGTGCTTAAAGATCCACTCAGCATACTTAAAACTACTTAACTCAGATAACATCACTCTTAAGTATACTACCAAAAATGTTAATTGAGAAAAGCGGAAGAAAATAGTTTTAGTTTACTCAATATTACATGCTAGAAGAAAAGTTTGCATGAGAAACACTGAAGAGGTAATTTTTTAACCCAGATTTCACAAACTCATGGTGCAAAGTGGGTCCTCCAGCTTCCTCTAGAGTTATAAACTGCTCTTGACTGCTTATTGGCTGCCTGTGAAATTTTCTGATTGAAATAACTCAAATGTTCCTACAATACTAATCATATCCACCCATGCTGTTCTGACCGCTGTAGCCTGCCCTGTAACAGCCACTCTCTGACTGGCTCTCCAGGCCACTCATGCCCTGCATCACCTGACTGCTATAAGCCCCATTGCTAGTGCCTATTGTTGAATTCAGGAAGAGTTCTATGTATCTGTGCTGCATGTTGGCCCTGTCCTTGGACATAGCTGCCACTGCTTCTTCATGAGTAGCAAACTCAACATCAGCTTCTCCCGTCACTCTTCCATCAGGACCAATCTCAATATGAACTCTCACTGGGTTGAGTGGAGAGAAGAAGTTGTAAATGTCATTCTCCGTTGCTTTGTAGGGCAGCTCTCTCATGTGTATGCAGTGGCCGGTGGTGCTCTGCTCTGTGAACTCGCTGTCTCCGTATCTGTGGTCATACATTCCTGAGAGACAGTAGCTGAGGTCTCTCCCAAACAGGTCAGTGGTGAAGCCATAGCCATCACTGAGGCCACTGTATTCTTCATAGGCCCCCAAAGCCTGCACTATAGGCACCAGACCTCATCCTATCCAGGCCTGCCTGTTTCACAATGCCAATGTACCTCCGGGCTGTGCCAGGCCTGTCATAAGCCCCAGGCCTCTGCACAGACATAAACTTCAGAGGTGGATCTGAGTATGACTTAACTTCCTCCTGACTGCTTTTGAACACTTCAATATACCTGTGCCCTATTCTCTCCTTGTGCTTCCCTAAAGCTTTCTCAGCTAACTCTTGTGAGGCAAACTGAACGAAGGCCTCCCCTGTAATCTTGCCTTCCGGGTCCACAGGTAGTGTGATCCCGTTTGGCACAATTTCCAACCCTGAGAAGAACTGAACGATTTCTTCCTTTGTGCATCCAAACGGGAGTCCCCGAAGCCTCACAAAGCCATCACTGGCACTGTCGGCGCTGTTTGGACCACTGTGCTTCAACACCCAATCCATCTCGGTTCTGTGTGACTTGAACACCTCAATATACCGGTGTCCCATGCTTTCCCTGTCTTTTTTCAGAGCCAATTTTACATCACCTTCTGACTCAAGTTCAACAAAAGCCTCACCACTCTGCCTGCCTTCTCTAGTATAAATGAAATGAACACCTGCAACCCCATCATGAATTGTGCAGTCGGAGAGGAAGTTTTGTACGTCCTCAATTGAGCAGGACCAGGGTAGGCCACGGAGTTTGAACACATAGCCTTCACCTCCCTCAGGGCCCAGCATCATGGACACTTGACAGGGCTGATGCCACAAGCTTGGGCAATTTTTTTGTAGCTTAAAGAACCACCACAGATGCCTTCTTTAGGAAACGCTTAATGGAAGATAACAAGTTTTCCAGGGGAGGAAGGTAGAAGTGACTTCTATTTTCAGTAAGGACCGCAGCTTACTACGACACCTTAAAAACGCAGAGGCTCCGGAGAAAGTCCAGGTGCGTCTTCTTTTTGTCCTCAACAGTCTGTAGTCCAACTCCCAACAATCAACTTCCAACAATGGTCGGCAGCTGCTGTGAATGGAAGTCCAAGGATCCAGCAGTTGCTCAGTCCCACAAGGCAAGCAGACGAAGCAGAGCTCTTCTGATTTTTCTTTTCAGTGTATATAAAGCTTCAGATGTTCACATGTTGATTCTGTATCTTGCTGTTTTGATGGAAGTATTCATCAGGTCTGAGAGTTTCCGTTGAGGTTGTTTGTGTATAGAATCGTGTCATCTGCTAATAGAGGTACTTGGATGGCTTCCTTTTCTATGTGTATCTGTTTTGTTTATTTTTCATATTGCTCATTTAGAGTACAATATTGAGTGAGAGATACGATCGTAGCCATCTATGTCTTCTTCCTGATTTTAGAAGAAATGGTGTAACTTTAACTTTCTCAAACCTTATTTTTAATGATGGTTCTTAAATGCTACAACCTCCCTTGTAGCCTACCACCCTTCAGAGGGAGTGTAAAAGAAAGGATACTGGGGAAGTGGACCTGTTTAGAAATTTATATGGGAGCAATTCCCATCTGTGTTGTCTGGAAATTGGCATTCCAGTTCACAGGTCAGCAGGCAGTGGCAGCTCTGTCCACTTGCAAACACCTCACACGTTCACCTGCAGTCCAGTTTGGTAGAGTGTGGGTCAGCAACAGCAGTGACACAACTTAGCAGAGACAGCCAGGCCTTAGCCTTGACTTGAGTCAGCAGGAAGGAACACCAGGAGAAGTTCTTCTCTGTGCCTCTCTCATGGAATTGAAGATCAGCCAAGACGCGAGACCCACAAGCCTTGGGCAGCTAGCTGTACCAGCAAGCCAAGCTCTGTCTTTCACTCCGTGGAGTCCTATTTATAGCCCCCAAACATCACATGTTCTCCATGTGCCTTGCCTCAGCACGGATTTTACCTCAGCATGGGTTTTGCCTCAGCACGGGCATCCAATCTGCCTGATTCTGCCGAAGAGGCAAGAAACTGCAGCACACCACCATCAGTTTTTTTGGTGCCTTTCTCTCTATGGAGTCCTGACAAATGCAACTCAACTATGCAATGTAAGGCAGACTGATGCGTGCATGTTGTTAGCAAAGAATCCTTCATCACGTGTCCTTTCCCATGCTTGCTTGAGCAGAACATCCTCTCTCCTGTGTCTACTTCATCAAAACATTTCCTTCACGAGTTTGTCTGAGTCTTTCATGCCTGAGTCCACTTCAATGAAACATTCCTTCATGTGTTTGCCCAGCAAAACACCATCCAGCTGACTTTCCAAAGACCCCTTAAGTTTCCACTTCACACTCCCTCCTCTCTTCCAAGTCCCATCAAACCCCTCTCCTGACTACCTCTCCCCTTCTTCTCAGAGAAGGGAAAGCCCCTCTGGGTACCAACCCACCCTAGTACATCAGGTCACAGCAGGATTAAACACATCCTCTCCCACCAAGGCTACAATTCACAGACCCAAAGAAGCTAGGTAACAAACCTTTTTCCTTACATCCCTTATCTAAGACCTATCTATCCATCTCCAGGAATTTGTGACACCACTCTTGTAAAGCATGCACCACCCATGTGCAATGAGATCTAAGTCACAGACCCTCCGGGTATCCTATTTGTCCTTGTGTTTCACATCACCTCTGGGATGTATCCCTAAATCACTTCCGTTCTATGTTTATTTATGTGCAGAAGCATGTGTGTGTGTGCACACATACACATGCACATGTGAAATCCAGAGGACAGCCTTGGCTGTTATCCTCAGTTGCCATCTACTGTCTTTTTTTTTCAAACAGGTGTTTTCGCTGATCTGGAGCTCCCTGTGTAGGCCGGCTGGCCTATGAGCCCCAGGAAGCTGCATGTCACCCTCATGGTATTTTTTTTAAAGATTTATTTATTTATTTTTATTATTTATTTTATGTGTAGAGTACACTGTAGCTGTACAGGTGGTCGTGAGCCATCATGTGATTGTTGGGAATTGAACTCAGGATGGCCCCGCTCATTCCGGCCCCGCTCGCTCAGTATACAGTATACAGTAGTATACTGTAGCTGTCTTCAGACGCACCAGAAGAGAGCATCAGTTCTCATTACGGGTGTTGGTGAGCCACCATGTGGTTGCTGGGATCCGAACTCAGGACCTTCAGAAGAGCAGTCAGTGCTCTTACCTGCTAAGCCATCTCACCAGCCCCCCTCGTGGTGTTTTTAACACAAGTGTGTTACTTCTTGGCCTAGCTTTTCTGAGAGCTGGAGCTCTGTCAGCATGCTTCCACAGTAAGTATTTTGCCCATGAGCTATCATCCCACCCCTAAATCATTTTAACTTTAAAGTAGCTTTCAAATCAGGGAAAAATTTGTTGTTGAGAAGATCAATATTTTCCTTATCACTGTTTATTCTTAATTATGCAGGTTTCCAGATAAATATTATGTTAGCTTTGTTTAGTTTAAAAAAAAAAAAAACAATCTAGCATTAGCAGTTTGAGAGATGGCTCCGTGTACTGCAGAGGACCTGGGCAGGTCACAGCATCCTTTAACCCCAGCTCCAGGGGAGCCTCTGGTCTCTGCAGGAAGCTGCACTTAATGCACATATCCACACAAAGACACAACTAAAAGTAAAATATTTTTTTCAAAACCTTGTACTAAACTCTGTGTGTGATCAGTGGAAAATCACAACCATTTAGGGGAAAACTATTTTCAGGGTACTTTAATAACCTCAATATTTCTACTCATGAATGCCTTCCTTCTCAATATAGGCCACTCAGTCCTGTCACTGAACAAACATGTGCACATAGAAGGATTTTGTATATGTGTGTATATCAGTGTTATCATGTGTATGTTCTATGCAATTTTATTATGCTTTTGCTAGTCGCTAGTTTTTAATTTTGTTTATTTATTTTGTGCACGCATGTGCACATGTGTCTGGGCATGCACACACCATAGCATGCACGTGGAGATCAGAGCACAGCTTGCAGGACTTGTTTCTCACCTTCCACCATGTGGGCCCTGAGGGTTGAACTCAGTTTGTCAGGCTTTGGCAAATGCCTTTAACCACAGAGCCAGCTCACCAGACCATCAGGTTTTTTTTTGGCTTTCTATTGTAGCTGGGAACATGAGGCATTGCTCCTGATCTTTGCTAGTTTTTTGAACCAGTGGTAATGTCTAAAAATCTCCTGCTGAATTATCATGTATTATGATATGTCCCTGACATCTCTACTTGGTTTTGTGTGTCTTCCTTAGTTAAAAGTCATGGGGTGGGCTAAGTCTGTAATCCTACTCCACGAGTCCCAGAATATCCTATGAGATGCTGAGCTGCACAGAGGGAGAACATGGAACCCAGACTTCCAAAATATATGAAGCACGTGATTACCATTTTCTTTAATGATGCTTGGGTAACTAAGTAGAAGCATAGACACATCGCATCTCTCATTTCAGAGAATAAAACAGAGCCATGGCCATGCCCTCCCGGAGGGAGAAACAAACATTAATTAGTACCATATCGTAACACACAGCCATCAAAATTCTAACATTATAACAGCATTCCATTTTTGTGATCTGTAATTTACTCCAAAAGCTCCCCAGAGCCATCTTTTGTCATAGAAAAACCATAGTATATTTCAGAGCAAGGCAAAAACAGAGGGTTGACCAGCTGGCCATTCTCCTGAGCTGTTTTCTAAGTATACTGCAAGCACAGGGTTGGGACATACTGGAACAATGGCTTTCACCCCAGGAGAGTCTGTAAGGGCCAGCATAAACATGTGCGAGCCCCATCATGGAGGCTCCCTACTCTTTAGTCACCTTTGTCTGAGGGAAGCGGGCAGGTAGCTGGAACTAGTGGCCCTGCACAGCAATGAACCCTGGCAAGAGTTTGTGGTTTTAAGCAAAATTTCTTCAAAATATTCTGCAGATACATAGAAAGATAGGGCTTCTGTCCAACCCCCAGTCAGCTTTACAAAGTATGTGCTGTGAGCCCAGAAGTCAGAGCCCAATGACACATACCCCTCTGCCACCAGCTTGAAATACTTTTACGCTCCTCAGCTGGTTTTGCTGATGCTGACAGTGTAATTTGAAATCCCTCTAGGGGAAAGGCCCTAGGGTAAGAAAGCAGCTGAGTTCTCTGGTTCCCATACAAACAGCCCACTGCACCCCAGGACAGTTCTTTTCTAAAACCTCAGAGTTCCCATCAGGAGTGATGGGGGATGCAGGCTCCAGCTGTACTAAAAAAATCAATAATTAAGCAAAAAAAAAATGCATAATGAGTTTGCTGTGAGCCAAGATGGAGAGTTAGACGTGGAAAGCATCATTCCAGAGGTCAGAGCTTCATAAGCTCAACAGCATGGCCCTGCACACCCGCACACACAGCATGGCCCTGCACACCTTCACACACAGTATGGCCCCACACACCCACACACCCAGCATGGCCCTGCACACTTGCACACACAGCATGGCCCTGCACACCCACAGACACAGCATGGCCCCGCACACCTGCACACACAGCATGGCCCCACACACCCGTACACCAAGCATGGCTCTGCACACTTGCACACACAGCATGTCCCTGCACACCCACAGACAAAGCATGGCCCCGCACACCTGCACACACAGCATGGCCCTGCACACCTGCACACACAGCATGGCACCTTTACACAATGGAGCGTTACTTGGCTGTTTAAAAAAAAAAATGGCCTCATGAAATTTGCAGATAAATGGATGGAACTAGAAAAAAAAAATCATCCTGAGTGAGATGAGAACTCAGAACCACAAAGACAAATGTGGCCTGGATTCACTTCTAAGTGAGTATCGGCCATTAAGAAACTGATAACCAAGCTACCACCCTTAGGCACAGAGAGCGGATGGAGAGAGGCGGGCTCTAGGAGAGATGCATGGATTATCCTTGGAAGGGGAGACAATAGATTCCATGGGTGGACTGGGGGTGTATGGGGATGTGAGTAGAAGAGATTACCGTGGGAGGAGAGAGTGTGAGTTGGGGGGAACTTGAGGGGTGGTGTGAAAACCCATTAAAAACTTCCAGGAACTTCTAAGGGCGGTTGTCTTAGGGTCTTACTGCCGTGGACAGACACCATGACCAAGGCAAGTTTTATAAAAGACAACATTTAATTGGGGCTGGCTTACAGGATCAGAGGTTCAGTCCATTGTCATCAAGGCAAGAACATGGCAGCATCCAGGCAGGCATGGTGTAGGAGGAGCTGAGAATTCTACATCTTCATCTGAAGGCTGCTAGCAGAATACTGGCTTCCAGACAGCTAGGACTAGGGTATTAAAGCCCACACCCACAGTGACACACCTACTCCAACAAGGCCACACCTCCAAATAGTGCCACTCCCGGGGCCAAGCACATAGGACTATCACAAGGATCCTAGGGAGAGTTCCTAGCAATGGCGGATGCGGAGTGTGAACTGGCCACCCTGTGTAGCCAGGCAAGGTTCCCAGGGTTGGGAGTTGTTGGCTGAGGGCGTTTTGTGGAGATCCCTGAACAACTCAGGCTAATACTAGGATAAATGTGACACAAACTGACAGTGAGGACCTATTGCTGAGGACAACATCTTCACAGGTCACTGAAGGCGGAGAGCTTGAGCTGGTAACTGCATCGAGCCTTCACGCCTACAGTCTAGTCTCTTTGGTGTGGGAAGGGACTCTGCAGACTATCAGAACAGAAGCATGGTCACCAACCCAGTCACAAATCCTTCTACCTACACTCTGTCCTGCCTGCAAAGTGTGTTGGGACAGTGGTGGCGCAGACTTTGTAGGAGTGGCCAACCAGTGTCTAGTTAACTTGAGACCCACTCCATGAGAGGGAGCCCATCCTAACACTGCTTGGGTAGCTAGAAACCAGGACCTGAATAGCCCTAGGTAGGGCTCTACCTAAGGCAGGGTAGATCCAAACACAACAGATCTAAAAAAAAAAAAAAAAAAAAATCAATGAAATGAATCCTAATGATATTCTGCTATACTCATAGCTGGATGCCTTGTTGTCATCAAAGAGGCTTCCCCCAGCAGATGTGATAAGATGCAGAGACCCACAGCCAGACATCATGCAGAGAGAGTCTCCATTGGATCTCTCCCCTCAGAGTTATATGGGTTCAGAGAGACCGAAGCAAACAGCATGAGGCCTGCGGGGGCCTGTACCAGGTCCTCTGGGCATATGCTGTGGCTGCTAAGTTGGTGTTCTTGTGGGGTTGCTAACTCTGGGAACGGGGGTGTCTCTGACTCTTTTGCCTGTTCTCCAGACTCTTTTCCTCCTGTTGGGTTGCCGTGTCCAGCCTCAGTGTGTGAGGGCTTTTGCCTTGACTTGCATCTTGTTTTGCCATGTTTAATTGTTGTCTCTTGGAGGGCTGCTCCTTTCTGAAGGGAGATAGAGAGGGAATAGATGTGGGGGAGAAGGGAGGTGTGTGTGTGTAGGGGGTGCTGGGAGGAGTGGAGGGAGAGGAAAGTGTGGTCAGGATATATTGTATGAGAGAAGAATCTATATTCAGCAGCAGCAGCAGCAGCAACAGCAACAACAACAACAACAACAACAACAATAATAATATCTGATGGTTCATTTTAAACAATGCCTGGAGCCAACTCAGGTCCAGGCACAAATGAGTAGAAAACACCAGACCTTTGCTAACGCCTGCAGTCCAGCTCCACTCCTGCTAATTCTGCCAAGACGTCTTCCCCACCGGAAGTAAAAGTATCGAGTGTAAATCAAGGTCACACACCTGATAATCTTTAAAATGAATGGTGTAAAATGTAGACGGAAACCCATGTGTGCTTTCTGTTGAGAAAAAGACAAACATATGCAATAGAAAGGAAGGCAAGACCTGGATGATGTGAAAGACACACTACTGCTGCTGCTGCTGCTGCTGCTGCTGCTGCTGCTGCTGCTGCTGCTGCTGCTGCTGCTGCT